>OY829913.1:207891572-208180788 GCA_963691935.1 Nephrotoma guestfalica | reverse complement strand
TTTAAACATTTATTGATTCATACAATGTATTCTTCGGTAAAGTAAATTTTAAATTGGCTATTTCAAATAATATTTTTGCATTATCACATGAAAAATTTTCAATATTATAAAATTGAAATTTGAAGATTTAAATAATAGTTTTGCAATATCATATAAGAAATTAGCGATTCCATAAATTTAAAATTTGTAAATTCAAATAATATAGCTGCATTATGGTATAAAAAAATCAATATTTCATAAAATTGATATTAGTGGATTCAAATAATTATTTTGCAATATCAAATAAGAAATTAGCGATTCCATAAATTTGAAATTTGTAGATTCAAATAATTTTTTTGAATTATGGTATAAAAAAAATAGATTTTTCATAAAATTGATATTAGTGGATTCAAAAAATTCTTTTGCACTATCATATAAGAAATTTGAATAGTCAAAAATGGATATTTGTGGATTCAAAAATGTTTACACATTAATAACAATGACACCTCTTTTAAATATCAATAAGGATAATCAAATTTATAAATATTCCATCACCCAAATTTTCCACATTATCTAAAGCACAATTTCTTTTCCTATTAATATTAAATGCAAAGTAATAATTTGATTTAATAGCTATACACTTAAGAGACTATTTTTTCTTGATGTTTTTATCACATTGATCTAACATATTGCAATTTAAAATGATGTTTTGGGTACAAGTTTCTACCAAATAAGCTTAAATATGATTTATTATGTTCCATTATAACATCGCATTACTTACTTAATTTGCAGAGTTCAGTTTCCATTAGAAGCTAGTAATATATCGAGAGATATTTATTACTCAAAACGTAAAAAAAATGCTTTATATTATTTCATTATAAAAGAAGTATAAAATTTTATTTTTTATATATAAGGAAATAAAAATTAACAAAGAACTTCAATCCATACATTATTTATTTGTAATAAACGGAACCTTAATTAACAATTAAATATTCAATTAATTTATTTTTAACTAAAACTTAGGTTTAATAATTAATAATAAGGTGTCTTCAACTTTACAATAATTCTACCATCTGGTAATTTAATAGTATGTAACGGCGGAAATCGTATGTCACATTTTTTAATCAATTCATATTTCTTGTTATTTTTTTTATTATTATCACCAATTACAAAACAATTAAAATGTGTATCGAATTCAAATATATGGAGAATTTCACATACAAAAAAAGTTTTCTCTGCTGTTTCTATTATTATATAATTACATTTAAATAATTCAACCTCATTTTGTTCATTTGCTTTTACTATAATATCACCCAAACAATAAGGTGTGCAGTTAATTATTATTTCTTTTACAGAAAATATATTGCTAAAATTACATTCATCTCTTGTTTCTTTAGATACGTCACTCCAAATATCAAGAGTCATTAAATTTATAAATTTCCCATCACCCCAATTTTCCACATTATCCAAAGCACAATTTCTTTTCCTATTAATATTAAATGCAAAGTGATAATTTGATTTAATAGCTAAACTTAAGAGAATATTTTTTCTTGATGTTGTTGTGTTGGCGTAGTTTTTACTTTCTTTATGTTTAGCCTCAAATCGCATTGTCCACAGTCTTTTTATTGGACCCAGTTTTCTCATTGATCTAACATAATGCAATATAAAATGATGTTTTGGGTACAAGTTTCTACCAAATAAGCTTAAATATGATTTGTGATGTTCCATTATTACATGATTAAGATCATTTAAATCTTTATCAGAATAGGACGGTAAAATGCATATATCAACTAATTTTATTAAAAGCTTAAGTAGCCTCCAAACTTTGTCATTTTTAGGTACAAAATCACCAATCATTAATTGAATAAAGTGTAAAAAACATTTCGTTTCAGATGCAGACATTTTTAATTTTTTGTTAATTAAATGTTTCATTTTGATATTTACGGTTTTGTTTTTACTATCTATGGGACCATAATCAAATGAAAGTTTTCGTGCATTTAGATCTGATAAAGAAAAATATTTTTTTTCGGAAATGAAATAGTTGAGAATATCAGAAAGCTCATAGTGTGCTATGCCCTCAAATATATCATGCATTACGTCGCAAGTGGCATTATCAATTACGTTAAATGATTTAATGTCATTAAAAATACATTGCTCATTTACACCTGTCCTTGACAGATCATTTATATTAACGGCCTCATTGTAATTTTCGTTATTCCTTAACTTAGATGGGTCTTCCGTTACTTGCTTTTGCATAGTAGTTTTATCGCTACAACAAATTCGACAATAAAAATTTGCAGAGAATGATTTTGTAAATCCTAAAATCGAGTTTAATCCTAAATTATCCCCGGTAATAGCTGCTAATATTATATGAACATGTATAGTGCCATTTTTAGTTTCAATAAGTAAACCTTCTTCTTCTAATTTCTTTAATTCTTCTATGAGAGGCATAAAATTTGAACTGTTACCATTTAGTATATCTGAGGATTTTGTGAAACAGCAAGTTAGTATATTTTCCAATTTAGATATTTTCGAATCTTCTAATAATGCAAAACTTAAATAAAAGCCTGTTATTTTATCTACTCCGGATTTTGAACCAAGAGGATTGTTAACCTCAAAATCATCTTGATACAGAATATAGGGAATGCATATGCTGTTATACATTTTTGACTTTTTTTTCCAAGCTGATCCTTGGATTATGTTAGAAATTCTTGTACTGTTCTCTATTTCATGAATTTTGTCAATCATGGATAGCAAATTATCATTTACTTCGAAAAAACATTGTATGTTATATGAAATGGGTAACAAAATACCTTTAGATAACTTTAAATTAATGTTTTCGATTGTTTTTGCAGTATTAATTACATATTCATTTGGCTCGGAGAACAAATGTTTATTTTGTAACAGTTTTTTAAATTTATATTCTGAATTCATTATGGAAAAGCAATTTTTCAAAATGTTCAAATGATTTTTAATTTCTGAAGCATCAATAATATTCTCAATTCCCTTTATAAAAATAGCAATAAAATTTTCAAAATCGTTAATGATTTCAATGGCCAGTTTTCGATTTAGGGAAGTATTTCCAAATAACTTTAATGCAAATTGTAAAGATAGGTGTGTGAAATCTGGCAAATCTAATGTTTCAGTAGGCAACTTATGGCTTGTTACAGGAGTATTGTCAGGTTTTATTTCATTTAAATTTTCAGCAACTGATAATTTGACTGAACTTTGGCGTGTGGAGTTTAAATCGTTATGCCTTATTAAATGACGGCGAAAAGCATAAATGTTTTGGAATGACTGTACACAAATTGTACATTGGAAATAAGAAGTATGACATGATAGTTTATGTATAAATTTTAGATGTGTTATGTAATTATTTATATCAGTATGTTGTTTTGAGCAAACAAAGCAAATGAACATGATTATGCGGTTTCTAATTCAGTTAGTAAAATAGATAATTGTTTTGATTTTACTGAATCTAACTTAATTTCATAAAAATAACACATTAAAAATTCGTACACCTGTTTGCAAGGCTCCGGAAATTTCAAATTAAGTACGTAAAATATTTGAACTATTACAGATAAGGCTTTTAAAAAACTATCTACTTCATAGAAAATATTATTTAAATTAATATAAATCTTTTTAATATGTCTTACTTCTCCCTGCACAACAATTAATGGCTGATTAGTGAGTCCCCGTTGTAGTAAATTTGCTCTATGATTTGTAACCGAGTTATGGATGTTATTTTCGACCTGTATTGATATAAAAGACCATAAGTAAATTAAATATAAAGCGCTATCGGAAATCGGAAACAAAATTTGAATTGAATATTTTTCTTATAGTTCAAAATTCATGTCATAATTACAGTTAAAGCCTGGTTGAACTTGATCGAAAATTTCTTACAATTTCGTCTAAAATTTATTAAAAATTCGTTTATAATATAATATTATTTTCGCGAACTTTTATTATTGTATTTTTGATAAATTTCAACAAGGTTTTAGCTACATGAAATTATTCAAATTTTAGAATTGTACTAAACAAATATTTTAATTTTTATATCTTTTTTTTCGATAATTAAAACGATTTAGTGTGTGAGAAGGAAATTCGAAATATTACCTCAACATGAAGTACCAAAAAACTCTCTGCTTCAAGAATAGATGGTTTCCAGAAAAAGTGTTTACCTTCCTTTTTCGTATGAATTCCTGTCGGTATTAAGACTGAATTTAAAAGTACAAAAAGTAAATAGTTCTTGGAATCTGGAAAGAAAGATATTTTTTTTATAAGTTCAAAATAATAATTTTTGAAAAATGTTTTTACCAGTGCTAATTTCTTCATTTATCAAGTTCAGTTTTTTCTTTGAACAACTATCTTTAATATTATTTTTATAAATATTTAAAATATTCTGTTGAAATTGATCCCATTTGGAAAATAAAAGTTGGCTTTTTTCAGGATACAGCTTATCAAAATCAAGTTCAATCTAGAATAAATTTAAAATATTGTTTATATTTTATAGAGAAATTAGGGTTTATATGAACCATTACCAAAGAGAGTCCTATTTGTTGATTTAAAATTGGCCACTCCACAAATAAATCTTTTTGATTTTTAACCTGTTTTAGCCTCAGATCAAATGTTAATCGCCACTTCTCAACAACAATAGCTTCTGGTTGTTTGTTGCTTTTCAGCCACATTTGGCATCCTAATAAGTTTTCATCAATTTCTGAATCATCGATTGATTGATCATCACTTATGTTAATATTGATGAATGAATTTGTCTTCTTGGTTTTATAACGACTTTCAATAACTCCTTTTTCTCGATATTTCCTACACAAACTGTAATACTTTTGTGATAGTCGACTTTTAGTTTTTTTGTTGGACTGTGTAATGTAGTATTCCTAAGATATAAAATAAGCATTATAGTAAAAAATGGTAAATAATTTCAAAATTTAATTAAGCAACCAGTAATAAATAAAACTTTTAATATATTCGCGTGGAACTTTCGAATACGATAGATAATTATGTTAATAATTAAAATTTATTAATTTACGAAACTAATAGAAAAAATTAATTAAACATCCAAAAATATTATTACCAAACTTCAAACAGAAAAAAAAATATTTTAATTTTAAAAAAATATTAGCACGTGGCGTTCTGACTTCGTGTTTAAAAATGGCTCCCACAAATGTGTTAACAAAGTAATTAAATAATAAGTTGTTTATAAAAAGTATATATATATATATATATATATATATATATATATATATATATATATATATATATATATATATATATATATATATATATATATATATATATATATATATATATATATATATATATATATATATATATATATATTTTATTACCTCAGTTTCGTTCGGAAAAAGTTTAAGAATATCACCAACTATCTCTCTACAATATGGCGATGCAAGAACGTGCTCTATATTATTACTAATCCAGTAATCAACAATAACCTCACATAAGTCATTTCTCGATTTTAATGACAATGGCTTTTTCATTCGCGCCATTTCCAATATATTTTTGCCCAAAAGAGAATTCTTTAAAATTTGCTCTAAACTCTATAAATTTAAAGTAAAACATTCATTACAGAATTATAGAAAAATAATGGTTTTTAAATGTGCATATGTACTTACATTGAATTTTACTTGACCAGTTTTCGAGTTTTGAGCTTGTGATGTTGAAGTCTCTGTATAACATGGTGAAATAGGAGGCGTTGATACAGGTGAGTAAGAATTGGGCTGCGATCGTAGCCAGTTCAAAACACTAGTATCTACAGATAAAGTTTCGGCAATGGGCGCTACTGGATAGTTCTACAAAACAAAAATTTAATAATCAATAGTAATCTATGTTGGTAATTTTTTAATATTCTCTTACGTTGGTTTTCCGCCATTCTAAAAGTCGTGTTCTAAATAAAATGCGTACACCAAGTGGTTGTTCCGGAAGTAATTTTTCGATGTCAGCCACTGTCATCTCTTTTAAACATTCAAGGTTTATTGACTGAGCGGTAAATTCATCAATTAATCCACTAAATCCCCAATCAAATAATAACTGCTGTACGTCAGTCAAATATAACACAATGTTTTCATTGACTGATTCCGCCATATTTAAAACTTCTTGTTCGATGATTTTTAACCAAATAGTTCGGAAAATATTTTAATTTATTTTCTGTGCTATTAGTAATTTTGATTTTATTAAAATCAACTATCCACTATTCACTAATTTCACTAAACACCGTATTACACAATTATTTTTAAAATCACTATATACCTAAACTGTTATTTATATAGGTCGGTACGTTGTGTTGTCTCGATTTCATAATTGCAACTGAAGTTAAAAAGGAATAAAATGCGTTTACGAACAAAAAAAAAAGACAAAATTGTCTAATTCATAGAAAACATTATAAAAATTATAACTGTTATTTTTTTATAGTACAATGGCGGCCGGAGAAAAAATTACTAATATGATATAATTTGTAAAGCAAAGAATTTTGTATAGAAATCATAGAATGCACAATTAAAAATTCATAAAAATGAGTTTATGATTATTTCAACAATTTTAAAAATCATAGAAAGCTTTGTTTAAACTACTGACTTTTTTTTAAATAATCTAATACTGTGTCGGAGAAGAAATTATTGAGCGCACTTACGACCAATAGAAACAAAGAAATGAAAATTGTGGAAATCATATAATGCTTATTTGAATATACATCTAATCGCAGTTTATGGTTCTTGACGATAAATCTAAGATTCATAAAAAGTTTTATTCGAACTGTTGAATTTTTTTTCAAAGAATGACGATTCGTTGATTTAGCAAATTTAGTTTTTTCTGTGTGTGGTAGATTAACTGTGCTGTTTTAGTTTTTAGCTCTGAGACAATAAAATCGAGCGTAGTATTTACTGATTCATTGACAATCAATTCAAAGGTATCGGCAAAAAGTGATTTTAATAAATATTTTGTCGTAAACGAAATTATTTACAAACTTTATTTTAGAGTTAATAATATTGTTTTCTTCTATATTGCAAAAGAAACCAGCCATATACTCAATGCTCGACCATAATAAACCGAGCTTAATTTCCATATTCCGATTGGAATTTGAGTTATTGTCGGATTTAAGATTTAAAGTTTTCCAAATACTGGTAATAACATTTAATGATCCATTCATTTGTAAACGTTTGCGCTCAGACATATTGATCTTCACAATCAGTGCAAACGAATGAATTTTTTTTGTAAGAAACACAAATCAATACGCAACAGCGTAATTTTTGAATCTCCGAGAGATTGATTGATGTCTCAGGAATTAAGGGACGGACTGGTTTTCTACCAGCGGTCTTTCTTTCTGTGCTTAAGGATATGCAAGGGGTTGAGCTTCGGAAACTGGCTTTATGTGTACCCGAAAGACACGTGGTTAACGTTGACTACATGATTGGTTCCAGCTCATTAAGCTGTAAACGTTTCGTCATAAATTTTCTCCGTAGATATACAAAGTTACACAAAAGTGTAGACAGTACATCGTGGGTAACGAGGTTTCAGATTTTCTAGCTAAAGTGGCTTGTACTATTTATTTAAAGCTCCTGTATACCAATTATTCCTTTTTTATTTAAAAATAGTACTCTCGAATGAAACATTACTTCGACAGGTATTACTGTATATCTTAAAAAGGCAAGAAGCCTTATCGCAATTCTGACCGAACATGACCGTTTTAAAAAACCACAATCGCATGCAGCTTGTTCCAAATGTCTTTTGGAATGACTACTTAGAGACAAACGATGAACGTTTTAATTGTGTATGTTGCTCTTCTACTTTTAAGATGATCAATGCCCAAGTTTTCTTCCAACTTGTTGATGTAAATCTATTGACATCTGTACTCTGACCTAAACTTATGCAGCGTGCCAAATGTTGATGCATTTTCAAGAAATCAGAGAAACACCAAATATTAGACGAGCTAGAAATCTAGATTTATTACACCTTTACCTCTTTATATATATTTTTTCTCTTTGCGTTGGTTTATGGACTTTCTTCCCTTGCGGTAATTCCCGGTAATTAAGAATTTTTTCGGTATTCCTTTTTCCCGGGAATGGTCTTGATATTCCCTGTAATTAAATTTCAAACCAATTAACATGTTTAAATTAACGATACTCAATATAATAAAGCACCCTTGGATGATTTCAATGTTTTGTGATATTATTTTTTTAAATTAGACAACTAGGTTACGACAAGTAACACGCCCTTTGATGTTGTGGTCATTTCAAGTAGCACTTCCGTGGTTATTGTTATCATCATTATCATTTTTTTTATGGTTTCATTCGTTTCATATTACCAGTATCCTATTTTGCAATAAATACTACAGACTACGGAATAGCTTGAAAATATTTTTACTCAATTTTAAAACGATGATTCCTCTAATTTTAGAATGGAAGACGAACGTTTATTACAGATCGGAAAGACCATTTTGAAGCAAATAAGGAAAATAAAGATGAAGCAATATGCAAACTGTCATTAAAAATTAGAAAAAAAAGATGAACTAACTAGAGGGCTTTAGAGACATATAGAAAGAAAGAACAAAATGGTACGGAAGCGCGAGGCTGCTTGTGATAAGAAAGATGAGATCAGCGGTAGTATGGAAAAAGCACCAAAAATGCAACAAACAATACTTCAATATTCGAAGAGAAAACCGTTAGCAGAAAATAGTCGTCAAATTAGTAGCAAAAATGGGTTTTCTGTAAATGGTTTATCGAATAGCTCGTTAATTAGAAAATCTATTTGCGCAAGAGGTTACATTCTGCCTAAACATAATAATGGCATTATGAAACTAGTTGATGAATATTACTTCGTGGCACAGTTGAATTTCACGCATCAAGAAGGAATCAAAACGATTCAGCATTATATTAGATGAATAGACAGAAGCGGCTTATCAATATTAGTTCATCACCATAGCAGCAAGCCATTCAACTTGGGGTTGATACCAATATTTGATTCTTGCTCCGCTGAAAAGGCTTAATCAATTTAAGATAAGTACTGAAAATGATGTTGTAGCTATAACTATAGATGGTGCTACAATTCTGAAATTTGGAAGCATATCACCCAGCTCACATCTAATTTGCTACGCTATACATTTGTCATTTATCAAACTTATGTCTGCTCAGGCAGAAAGCAAGATGATAAACTTGAAAGTTCCGACATTGAACGATCTAATGAAGACAATAATGGGAGTATTAACTTGTCTCATTTTTATCCGGATAGACGTTCGTTGTTTAACCAAAGTTCTAGATGGAACCTACGCAGTATTGTCAAATTGTTCAGAATGTTTCCTGTAAACAAAGAAGAACTAAATCTGATCCTAGATAGCCGCATCCTGTAGAATGCGATAGAAAGTATGTTTGGCCAATTCCTTAGATTGCAAAATCTCATAAAAACCACTAAGAAAGTTAAAATTATCTAAAATGTGGGATGATCAAACAATAAATAACAATATCAAGCTTCAAAAGGTTTTAAAACCACTGAAAGAATGGTTTTAAAGCCACTGCTTCAAAAGCATTAGGAAAGGAGAATATGGATACTCTCAAAGCCGAAGAGTTATTTTCATTTTTATTTAAAAATCTGAAAGCTCAGACAATAGCATTTAGTTATTAAATGCTTAATCTCCTAAAAGTAAAGCTAGACGAAAGAGGAAATAAAGTTGTTGCAACCTTAATAAAATTCTTACAAGACCCAAATTTGAGTACAAAAGAAATTATGGATGACGAATTCTCTAGAATGCGACGAAAACCCGATATGGCTCATTTTGAAAAAAAAAAAAAAAAAATCGGTGCAGACTATACGGAACAGAACCAGAAATTGAAATTAATGTGCTGGAACTAAATAATTACTGTTATATTTATTATTATAAGGCGGATTCTGTCCGGCTCCTGTTTATTACAAACTTGGGTTATAAAATCAGTAGAATTACGTAAAACGAACGAATGCATTTCCGAGGAATGCGAAGGTCTGGAAAAGGGCAAGCCTTATTTGGTTTGCACCAAGGAGCCTTTGTGGCATTGTGATGTGAAATTTGTCGGAAAAAATGTTACAGTAATGCGCCTGTTTATACTACACTAAAATCGTAATTTTTGCGCAAAAGCCGAACAACGAAACTAATGCGGACGGCAAACCAACAGACACAAATATTTGGAAAATACTTAACTATGACTACTTATTTCATAAGGGATGCGAACAACTCAAAAACCGAAATTTATTTCGAAACAACATTCCTGAAGGAATTATGTTGGTTAATTTGACTAGGTTAGAATATTAAGTTTTAAGTATTTTTTCAAATTTATGTTTGCAATGTTGTTAATTATTAAATAACGTTTCACTTGGTGTACAATTTATAAAAAAATTCACACGATTTACAAACAAAAAAATCATTTTACTATCCGTTGCAAACGTATTCGTGTTTTACCATTATTAAGAAAAAACGTTACTAATATTTATAATTTTTTTTATTTTATTAAAACTTAATATTTAGTTCGACCGCTTTTATTTGATATGTTCTGATTTAGTCTTCTGGGGATGCTGTCAAATAAATTAGAAATAAATTCCTTTTCCATAACTCTTGCTTGCTTCGTCAAACTCTATATGGTATATTACTTTTCATATAAGCCCAAACATTTTCCATTATATTCAATTCTGGGCTTTGTGGTGGCCAATTTATGCGTTATTGGTCTAAACCATTTAGAAACTCTGTCACTACTAAATCTTTATAGAGCAGTATCCTACTGAAGTACGATCAAGTCCAATCATTTTTGAACCAGCTAACTCATTTGGTTTCCCAGAGACCATTACTAGTGGTCCTACTTCGACGTTGACTATACAACCCCAAACCATTAGATAAATACGACGTTTGTTAAAATATTCTGGCTCTGAATAGTAAAATTTGTGACCCCAAGATCCATCTAACGATACTGAAGATTCGTCGGTAAACATGACGTTTCTCCTAAATTCGGAGGGCTTGTTTATTTGCTGGTCTGCGAACAACAACCGTTTTATTTTATTTTGTTTTGATATATAATTTTTCTAGTACATGTATAAGCTTTTACTCCGGCCACTTTTAAAAGACGAGGAATTGTGGAAAGTTTTAGATTTCGTTGAAGATTGTAAGCATACATCAGGTGACGTAAGCACCTTCTGTTGCAGTTGTTATGAGTCGTCGTTGACAGAAGTACGAAGATCGAAAGTTCTTTGACTGGAATTTAAAAGCTATATTCAGCCAAAATTGCAGATTGGATTTTGGCATATTTTCACGATTTATGATATTAACAACACAATGAAATTTGTAAAATTAAATTAAGATGTGCTTTTTTGAAAAAGAAATGCAAAAACAGTTATTTCAATGTGCCATTTTTTGACTATTTTTTAAAAGTTGCTACCAGAAATACTTTTGCAACGGAGTAAATTGATTTTTTGTTTGTAAATCGTGTGAATTGTTTTATAAATTGGAAAAAAAAAACATTTAAAACATAATTTTATAACCTAGTAAAATTAACTAAAATAATTTTTTCATGACCACAAATATTAATGCAACGCATAGTAGATATAGATAAAAATGATTGTAGTGTTTGTACAAACTGATAATTTTATTAACAAAATTTCACTCGTCTTCTAAAATAACGTTAAAACTGATATTAGTGGCAGGTGAAGAGTAAACCTTAGTAATGAAAATTTCTTTGCTAAGTTGACTACAAAAGTTTGTTACCCGAGCCTTTCTGATTTTAAGAAATATCTCCAGTACAGATTTATATTTTTAAGCGATACTGTTAGAGTTAGTTTGAATACCAATCAAAACAGATCAAACAAACCCCTCTCTGATTTTTTTAAATCCAATTTTACCCTGATTAGGACTTCTAAATTTATCAGTTTTAAGATAATTTTGTGACATCGATAGTGCACATTAACGTTTTAATAATAAAGTTGATAAGATACATGTTTTTGGGGTGGTACAATCAAATTTAGAAGTTGTTAAAAGGAATTTAAATTTGAATAAACTAAGGTGAAACTGTTTCTTTTTTTTTCAAATCGAAATATATCGCTGCAGCAATATATCGTTTTTATTTCAAACACAAACTGCAATATGCTATATTCCAGAATCAATTTACTAAATGTAGAGGAATGAAGTGCAATAGACTCGTTGATAGACATGTTCAAAGATTTTCAATTTAAAAAAAATTTAAAACAAAAATAGGATCGTTGAAGGGTTCTCTGTCTGCAGTCAAACGATTATATTTCAAATAATTTTATTTTTTATTTGAAAACAATTTCAGTACATGCACTTACATCACAATATAGCTGCTATTACATATATACATAATAATAATATTTTCTTTCATTTCTTCATCGGTAACTTATTCTTCTTCACGTTGTGATCTGGCATGACATATCGTTTTTATTTTCCATTAACTATTTTCATATCAAATGAAAATTGATTGTTGTTTTTGGTACATATAATATGTGTACATTTTCAGTTTAGAAAGATTCAAATAAGATTTTTTTTTTGGTATTATTGTTTTGTGTATATGTATAATGTTATCATGCATCACGCCATATGTCACTTGTGACAA
This sequence comes from Nephrotoma guestfalica, assembly GCA_963691935.1. Lineage (NCBI taxonomy): Eukaryota > Metazoa > Arthropoda > Insecta > Diptera > Tipulidae > Nephrotoma > Nephrotoma guestfalica. The sequence continues at coordinate 208,168,198 of OY829913.1, read as the reverse complement.
ACATCATAAAAGTGTACTATACGAGTAGTATAGTAAATGGAATGGATTTTTTTTGTTTGTGCGGTATTCTGGAATTTGAATATGAAAAGATGAGTTCATATGTAGAAATGAAACGCCCATATATAAATTTGAAAATAATAAAAAACTTATAGAAACGAAATATGATTATTGAAATTTAAACTAAAGTAAATAAAGCAAAACCACCGAGAAGTTAAGAGGTTACGTAAACGTAATTTGTTTTTTATACAAAAAAGGTTTATTGTTATTGTTTGTAAGACAATACTGATTTTGATTTTGAAATCTGTATATATTATTAAATGTAAAAAATCTCATCTACTGTTTGATTGTCAAATATCGCAAATGATATCAATCTTTGTACATGGTAAACAGCAAAGAGTATCAATTAAGAGAAGAGCATAAAACATTATTTCAATAGATCATATCACACTGTCAATATTATAAACATGGGAAGACGTGCAACCATCCTTCAGAAACACGATCTTTAAGAATATCGCTAGTTAACGCCAGATGTCTCTATTCTAATAAAGTAATGGGTTTGACATTTTTTCTCTATTGAAGTATTAACGATCGAAAAGTTGAGAGTGTAATTACTTGATCATTTTAGGATTTAACAACTTTAAATTATATTGTGCATTTTTTAAAGTGTATAATTTTTGCGATTGTGGGTCCATCTTTTGGACTAATGGTACGAATCTGGTCGATAGTGACAACTGGTGTCAATATTTGGCAAATATTATACAAAACACGAGTGATCTGAGATAACGAGATGACCAATAAATGTACTTTACGCAAGTGCACGCGCGTTTTTCAATAGGGTTCATCGAATTAAACATTGAACGGATAATAAATTTTCCACGGAAGATCTGTGTGTACTGGTTTGTGACAATTTGAACTTGTCGTGAAATTCACATTAGAAGTGGAAATCATTAGTTTTCTTAACGGAGGTTAATAAAATATGATAACCTGTTAATCATCGGTTTAGTTCCGTTCAAAATAACCATTTAATAGACTTAGGCCACCGCTGTATGTATATCATATTGGAATTCAATTTTAATAATGCAACAGAAGTTTGATAAACTGCTTAAATTTTTAGAACCAAATTGTGAATCTATATTTGGATTTCATTCCAGTCACAGTTAACCATATTCCAGTTCCTACAAAAATCATCAAAATTTCTCGATTCCAGTTAACATACCCAAACTTATCTTGATCAATTAATAAAAATCCATATTCCAGAACTCCTTTCAAACTCAATTTAAGAATTTCATTTTCACCCCACCACACCTATTATCATCGTGATCGATTAATAAATAGCACAGTGCCATCTCGGTTAACCATATTCCAGAACTTCCTACAGCAATTACTTAAGAAACCTTCATTTCTATCCAACATTCCTACCCAAATTGGTTGTGATCGGTTAAAAATGTTATAGTTCCTAAAGAGTTTGCCAAATTCCAGAAATTCTTCCAAAAATCATTTTACAATTATATTTGAATCTACACACAAATTTTGTTACGCCTCGTTCTCCTTTTAGAACATTCTGCAAAAATAATTTTAGAATCCGATGTCCATGCATCCATCATATAAGAAATATAGAGCAATGTGACGTAAGACGCTACAAAATGGTGCAACATAATAGCACACACTGTAAAATCAACCCAGATGAGGTCAAAAGAGGCGTTTTTTCAGACACCCCATAAGCGCCACCTAATCCATTAGCAAATTTTAAAGCTGGGAAAAATAATGTCACACACTCAGAATGTAATCATGACACCCCAATAATGTCATGTCCACAAAAGACTATTTGCTAAGACAGACATTTTGCTTTCAAAATGTAAAAAAAATGTCTTCAAAGGCAGCTCAATTTCATAATTTTGTTTTAAGATGTGATCGCAAAAAAGCATCACTGGCGTATATTCGCCTACATCATCATATACCAAGTGCTGCGACATAATTATGGGAATTACCAATGCGGCCGATCAATCAGATATAATTTTAATAACTGGGGATTTCACCTCACATTAGAGTTAAAATTGCGAAATAAAAAATGGACGAGACCGAACCTTGGACCTTATTTTTACTAATGAACCAGCTTTATAAAAACAGAAGAATCACCAACACCTTTTGTTATTTATGATGACTGACTTTGACCACAAAGCAATAGAAATAATATTGGAAACCAATGTGAAAAACAGGTTCCAAAATTACCAGGTTCCAAAAACCGGAACCATATTACAACTTCAAAAAGCCAATTCGAATAATTTACAACAATATTTTAAACAAATAAATTGGAATGCTGAATTTAACAGTATTTAACATTTATTGAAAGGCATTGATTGACGTATGTATCACAATGAACTTATCAGTCTTAAAAACAAAAAAGACAAGGCTTATAAAGGAAACCTCATATTATGTTCCAAGGGCAATGAAAATAAATTTTTGAACCGAGATACAGAAGCTATTTTGGATTTTTTTTAACCAAAACGCGAAACTGAAATTTGCATACGCTGGTACTGGAAAGAATGGACTCCCTGAAAGATGGGCTACTGGTAATCAAATTAATTAATCTATGCTAGAAATTATAGAAATGTTAACACTGAGCTAGGTGGTCTACCATTGGTGAGTAGTTAGAAGAACTACAAGGAGGAATTAAGGGGTAAAAGCTCTTCTTCGAAACTGGGTAATAAACGGAGGAACGTTGTTACGACACCTTTTGGGGTCATAACATTATTCCCTTTCCTTTGATCTTTTTGAATCTTCAGTTCCATGATAATTGAATGAATGATGCCTATTATGCGATCAACCATCTGGATTTCTACTAAATCGTTTGTTGATATGGAAATTGGCCATAAAATTTTGTTTTTTTTATGTTCACATCCGTGTTGATGTAAAAATCGAATGAATGTTGTAGAGCGAGACCAATGTGTACACCTTGTGTGTGTGTGCGAGCGGCGGAGGTGTATAGAAATAATTTTGTTGTTTTCTCGTTTTGTTGTGTGCAATAATGCGCGGTGTGAAAGGGTGGGCGAGTGACGTGTACGAAAACAAAACATAAAAACACCAACGAACAAAATATTCTTCTGGAACTTTTTGGTGCGAGAAATTTTCATAGACTAGTTTTGGAATTTCAAAAAGTTAGTCAGAGTTTATTTTGAAATGTAATCCAATTAATTGGAAAAGTTTTGAATTTTGAGTTAGATAGTTTAGTGCAGTTTTTGACTTGACTTTAATAAAGAAAATTGTAAATTTGTTTTTTGATTTGGCTTTTTGTTACCAATAAATTAAATGTTTAAAAATTATATTTGAGATTGAGTTTGTTTTTGGAACTATTTAAAAAATTAAGTGTAATTTGAGTTTTTATTGAAAAGTGGAAATTATTTGGTTAGACGAGAAGAACAAAAAATTCCGCGTGAGATCTATAGTGTTGAAAAAGTTTATTTTATATGAAATGATTACTGTCCAATTGGAATTTGGTTGTGAGTTTAAGTTGGAGTAATCGGTTTAAATTCAAGGATAACAACTTAAGCTGCGTCTTTACTGAGAGTTGTTATTTAGCACGGCAGCTTGTTATTTGGTGGTTGTGGTTTTGTTTAATTTGAGCCGATCGGGCACCAAAATTAATTTTAGCTGGCCGTGCAGAAACCCGATTATTAAACATTAAATATTTTGTATCGTTGAGGCGAGAATGCCGCCACATTTTACAGATCGCCAACAACGTGGCCATTCTCATTTTTGGTTTACGGCGAACAGTCGCTCAACGGTTTATTTTCGGTTAAAGTCGGGACAACGCCCAACGATATTTATTTTATTTACCAAAGGCGGGAAGTCGCCCAACGGTTTATTTTCGGTTAAAAGCGAAACAACGCCCAACGTTATTTATTTTGTTTACCAAAGGCGGGAAGTCGCCCAACGGTTTATTTTCGATTAAAGGTAAGTCAACGCCCAACGAATATTTTAAGGTTTACGGCGGACGCCAAACGAATATTCTACGGCGGCGGGAAGACGCCCATCGATTATTTGCGATTTGCGGCGGGAAAAGGCCCAACATTTACGGCGGCCTATTGAGGCCCAATTTGTTAACGGCGGGAAGACGCCCAACTCATTGCGACAATCCAGGATACTGCAACCCTCAAGGTCGGTCTCAATGAGGCCAAAAGGTACCGATTTTTTTGTTTTTATTAATTTTTTTTAATCCAAATTATAAGTTTTTCCAATTTCAATTTTAAATTTCAATTTTTATTTTTATTTTCAATTGTTTTCAAATTTAAAATTTTTTTAAATTTTATTCATATATTTTGATGTAATTGAGCGCCATAGCTAGGCCCGCGCGAGGTGCACATTGGTTTCACTGTATTAATGTTCACGTTCAGCGTCTATTTTGTTCAAATTATTTTTGTTTTATCTCGTACGTAATTATTCAAGTTAGCGACCATTTTTGTTCGATTTATTTTTTTCTTTAGCTTCGGAATTTTCAGTTGACGTTTTTAGTTTGATTTTTTTGTTGTTTTTTATTCGCCTTTTCGCTTCTGATTTTGTTTTTCTTGAAACATTTATTTAAATAAAAACAGCACAGTGGTTCCTGACATTCGGTTTTATTTTATTTCTCCCTCATCGGCCTCACTTTATTTTTCCGTTATTTTCCCCGTTATATTCCCTATTTTTGTTTTTTTGTGATAAAGTTAACTACTAAAGTTTTCGGATTGGTATGATGAGAAAGAGGTCTCATTTCGTGTCGGTTCCATATTTGCTGGCGGGGCTGGTCACTTCCCCTCATCCCTTTGGCAGGACACCCACAGGGTCGGAGTGGTGAGTTCAGCATATGTGTCGTCCATTCGAGGAGATCAGGTCGTTCCTGGGTGAGCACACTCGGTTATTATTATATTTATATTCTGGTGTAAATTTAATTGAGTTTCAGAATTTAATTTCCTTTAGTTTTTTATTTGTGTTCTGTTCCACGGTGTAGGCCAGGAATAAGCAAACCTCAACTTCCCCACGACCCAAAACCCTGAGATCTAGTCGGCAAAAGCGCCGTGTATTTAGAAGAACGCAGGTTCATGTGCCACCTCGTAACAGCGTGTCAAAGCGAATTTGATAGGGTTTATGTTCCACCTTTTTAAAATTTTCGGTTAACAAAGCGGCGTTCAATGACTTTGGGTATCATGGACTTACAAACAATCCAGATCTGTTAAATGAGAGAGCATTTCGGGTCCCTGGCCCTTCGGAAATAATGGAAAACGGCAAACAAACGGACTTACCGTTGCGAACGTGGAATCTAAAAACGTTTATAGATATGCTCAATGCTGTAGAGGAAGAAAATAAGTGAGAGATTGTAGTTTTCTTCATTTATGTCCCAGCATAACACTCGATTTTAAAAGCTGTACAGCGCAAGATATACGTTACATAAGTAACTCTAAACGATTCTACGGTTTTAATAGGGAACAAGTAAGATATCAATCTGGACCTGGTCTAAATGTACGGTACGGGTTAAAATTAACGTTACGTGTGTGTTGGCCAATTTTTATAAACTTGTACTAAATTTGTTATTAGGGCAAGATAAGAAAGGGTTCATGCGAAACAGAAAACACATGGCAAAAAATTTACATAATGCATAATATTTTGATGCATAACATTATCATATATTTTATATTCCCATTCTAACCAGTAACTTGATTGAATTCTTTTAACATATAAATTGTTTCAAATTTATGTTTATTATTCGAATTCAATCCGAAATCTTGAAAATAATAAATTCTTATATAATTTACATTTCATATAGAATATACAACAAATTATGGATGCCACTCTTCATAAAATAATTTATTTATAATGAATTTATATACTTTGTCTAGACAGCATACGTAACAAGTTACCTTAATATGCATTTAGATATCAAACATATTTCTAATCATTCAGAGTGGAGCTCTGAATAGTAAAGATAACGAAATGCACTTAGATAAAATATATTTACAATTCATTTTTATTTTTATTTTAAATGTTATTATTTTTATCTCACATCCATTATGAATTTTATTAACTTTCTGCTTTTCTAAAGCACAAATACAAATTATGAATTATTCAAGTTTTATACATTTTATTAGAGATTAGAAGGACATTCATTTTCATGGTTATGTCCCTTTGTACAAGACAATTTAAAATGTATATAGTTATAATTCGAATTTATTGAGATTAACATTACCATTATCATCGTCATGTACATCTTCAATTATCAAGGTGACACAGCAAATTGTGTCTGTATGCAAATATAGTTTCTTGTTTCGATTATTTTGTGGAACATATCCCAGCTAAAGTATGGCTGGTTCATTGTCAGAAATTGTTTTTAAGTTACTAATTAACTCCATACTTGTAGTTAGTTTTAAAAATCCAGCAACTTTCAGCAAGGACTTGCTAAAAAGTTATGTAAATTAATGCAAAAGAAAATGTCAAACAACTGGTATTTGTACCAGCGCAAACCAACGCGTGGTCAATTACACTAATAATGTTCGTTTTATATGTTTTGACACATCCCTCTTTTACACATAGTCTGATCTATCGCTATTGGCGCCTCGAAACTAGTACGATTAGCCTTAACATTTCTGTTTTTTCTATTAATTCTAATAGAACACAAGAAAAAAAAACATTCCATTAATTTGTGACGTACAATATTCCATCCCGGGAATACTAAGAAAATTGGTTTTTCTGTTATGCAAATTTGATTCTGACCAAGTTATAGCGTAAAAGCGAATATTATCCAAAATAGTATTATATAAATTATTCGGCAAAATGGATGATGAATGATGAATTCAATCAACCAGTGTTAGAAAAAATAAAATTAAACGTTACTTGCCGATACATTCTGAACGATACCGATTTGATCGGAAAATGAAATGTAACAAGTACCGCATTTTTCGGACCATACGACGTACCTTTTTATTCTGAGAATTCAATCAAAAATTGGAATGCGTCTTATCGAACGAAGTGCGTCTAATTGTCCAATCGCGAAATCCCGCAAAAATAAATCGAAGTTTCACATAAAATTAATCGGGGTCTCTCGTAAATTTTAGCAACCATGAAAATTAATCGGGGATTCCAACGGGAATGCCAATATTAGTTAGTTTAGTAGCGCATGTGATTTTGTACGGTTTAATAAAATATTATTAAAATTTGAATTTATTCTTTAATTATTATAAAACTTATATTCTTTAATTATTATAATGAGAACTGTACATTAGAAGTGATAAATAATTCAAAAGAATACGGAACCCGAGAAGCAGAAAGATATTTTGGTCCACCACCTACATAAAAAATGATTCGTGAAGAGGAAAAACAATTGAAACTGCTCAGCAAACATAGGAAAATAGTTTGTTCGCACATACCAAAAATGGCCGGTACTTGGAATACAAATAAAAAATTTGATAACTGATCACCGTAGCAATGGAATATCGGTTTCTACGAAAATGATAATTTTTGAAGCGGAGCAATAGCCGTCTACAAATGGTATTGGTGTTTTCACAGGATCAACTTGTTGGCGCTTTCAATTTATGAAGAGATACTGGCTATCCACGCGCACGAAAACCAATCTAGCCCAAAACATGCCGATCAACTAGATGGGATTTTAACTTTGATCTTAGCTAAATTGCTAATATGTATGAAATGCCCCTAATAGTTGATGTTCCTTCCTACTGTAGATTAAAAAGATATCAGATCAGTAACAATAAATATAATAAATCACGAAAAAACCTACTACACTGTAAATTTAGCATGTTGGGCGGGAGGTAGAAAGCTATCCTCTATGTTAATTTTTAAAAGAAAAACATTACCAAAGGATGAAATCCCCCGTAAAATTATAATCCACGTTCAAGATAAAGGTTGGATGAATGAAATAAGAATTAATTTATGACTATGAAGATATATGCGAAACATCCAGGTGCGTTGTCAAAAAAGCACGCGTTGAAAATGAACGCAGAAATAGCGGCATTCCTGGAGGTCTTGCAAGCCAATTACAGCCTTTTCATGTGTCAATTAATAAGCCATTTAAAGGTTTGATGCAAGAAGAATGGAACAAATGGATGACAAAATCAAATTACAAGCTGTTTATGAAACAACCTACAATTACTGAAGCGTGTAGGTTAGGTTTCAGTGGTTGCTTACTACACACTTAGGCCAATTTTTAGGCCCATTGTGATACCACTCATTCACTCCACATCATTAACCCACCTACTTCACCTACTCACACAACTACAGTATACCATCTGCACATTGCAAGCTCCATGTCAACCTGTACATTGACATGGAAGGTGGGTCGGCGCGTGACACGGAATTCTGCACTCCATCAAAGGGTCTTAGTTGTATTTATTAGCATCACCGATCGTAATCGATGATGAAAATTCGCATCTAGCCTCTGATGGGATTCGAATACAGTACCTCCCGGTCCAAGTGCCGAAGCTTTAACCACAGCACCACTTGTCCGGTTTTACTGAAGCGTGTACCCGGGTGAAAATTCTTGGGAAAAAATAAGGCAAGAAACAATTGTAGTCTTGATGATACTGTTTTTGAATAATGTGAGGTCGACAGTAGTTCAAAAAACATTTTAATAAGCGACTGTAACGAGTCGAGTGAAGATGAGTTGAACAATGTATCATAATAATAAATTATATTATTAATTTATGAAGTAAAATATTATGATTATTTTTTTTTGAAAAAGTGTGTCTTTGCGCGTCTTGTCGTCCAAAACACGTTTTTCTAAAACTGGATAGATTAATTTTGGAATATGTCTTATTGTCCGATGGGTCTTATCGTCAGCAAACTACGGTAGCCCAAATTAAAAGTTATAAAGAGTTATACCTACTCCCAGTATTTCATCACAACAAGTATTTCATCGGTGTAGTGGCCGATTTCTCTTGAGTTCAACATGGCATCATGTCCACTATCTAAAATAAAATTCACATGACCATCCGTTGGGTTGAGATTGGCGTTATAGCACCCTGAGATCGCTTATTTTATTTAAACTATACATTTAAGATGTAAACGTATGATTCCGAAAACATTAGCCGAAACATTTTTATGAACACATTTCGGATTTAAGTTAATGGTTCCGATAGGAACGAATCCAGGGCCAGGGAAACGTCGTCTGAGACCATCCGATTTCGACACAATCTAATGACCACGATCTACAAAAAACCTAGACCAATCGTGTATTGAAATTGGCATAATAAGCCAATATGTATGACCCATTTAGTTTATGCATGAAATATTGATTTTAGTTAATGGGTCCCAGGAACCACGGGTGTCATGATCGATCTCTTCTTTCAACACAGCATTATGCCCGCTACTCAAAATAAAATTAACATGACCATTTGTATGTTGTGTTTGGCGCTGTATCATTCTGAGATGGACTATTTTATTCAAACTACACAATTAAGATTCAAAGGAATGGTCCTCTGGGACCTAGTGTCGTAACCGATCTAATTTTATATCGATTAGATATAATGTGTCTAATAAACGATCAACACCATCCGTATGTTAGGATTGGCGTATGAGGTCGTATGTGTAAATGACCGACCGAAATATTTTTATAAACATATTGGGATTTAAAATAATGGTTTCTAGGAACCTGAAATGTCGTCAGCGATCTCCGACGTATCGATTTCGATACAACATAATCACTATCGACATGTATATGACCCATTCAGTTTACGCATGAATTATTGATGTAAATTACTGGTTCCCAGGAACCACGGGTTGTTTGTACGATGAGATATGTACGATGTACGATGATTACTTAAACTTTATATTTAATTTCCTGGAACCTAGTGTCGTAACCGATCTCGATAATGTCTATTACCTACGAATATAAGTCCAAGAAAATCGTTATAGGAGTGGCGCTGACATGTGTAAATGGTCAAATCGTTTTTCAAACCCCATTTGGATTTAAATTAATGATTTCTATGAACCTAACAGATCGTCGTGGATCTGACCACTATCTACAAAAAAAAATGTCAAAACCACCGGATGTTGAAATGGATGCAACGGGCCTATATATGTGTATGTAGTAACCCAGAAATATCAATGTTGGGCCGGTTTTGGATTTGACTGGATTAATGTAATGTTTGCACTCTGGATTGTAGGATCTTATACTCAGGCTAGAATCTTATCTTCTGCAACTCATCTAACTTGGATAACTTTGTTTTAATCCGCTTTAAGTGCTTCACTTATATCAGTTAAGCTTAATTCAATTTGATAATAGTTGTCATCTTCACAAACAAATATAGATTTGTTTGATGTACTCATAGATTGTTAGGTTTCACAGGGCCAGTTGGTAGATCGATTATTCATACTCTGGAGCATTTCCTCGGAAATATTAACACATTTTACGTACCAAGAGATGTTCCATTTGTGATGTAACTGGACACAACGAGCACGAAGCGCAGACATGATTAAATATTTTTTATTCAAAACAAATTGGCACATTTCGGGCATTTTGGACTCACAGCTAGTTTACAAATTAATTTTATATTATTGGTTAATCTTGATTTTAGATAATTAAAATTAATTTAAGTTTAAATAAAATTACTGACAAACGAATGTAGAATGAACAACTTTGAATTAACGTTTAAGGCATTTAGCCATAATTTTATAAGTTAGGCCCTGCTGTTTAATGAGACGATCGTTTATTTTAAGAATGTTCAAATTTCCATTAGTTCAAATTTTCCAGAATAAAACCTTTTTCAACGACTTTCTTTTCTCGCTAATCTACAATATTAGTGGAACTAACGAGTTTTGCCCAAACCGCCGTCCTTGGAAGCGTTCTCTAGCAATAACACACACCGCCGGCTGAGTGTTTTAGTGGAAACGATTTAGAATGGTTTGGCTGACATTTTCACAAAATTGACGATTTGCCGATAGAAGTTGTTTGCTCTTTTAAATGAGATCATCTCTAAATTTTTGACAAAAAATCGTTGGGGAGATGGTCTTCGCTTTGCTTGATTTGTCCTCTAGTTGATGTTTGAGAATCTCCTTGTACGTCTACAGTTATACCAGCATTAGTCGAACTGCTCCTCTAGAACAAGTTGTACTCCGAGTCGAATCCAGTTAGTGTCAATCGACCAGCCAAAACACGTTGAGAAAATCATCAAGAGTAGTATAGAGAATCATGGGTTTCTACGTGTATTCTCCTTCCGGATTTCGAAAATGTTATCCCGCCTTAAGATGCAATTTAAAAATCAACCAGTTTTTTCAAATTGTTGATTAACTGTTGAAAAATTGGTGCATTTAAGGATGGTCTGCAGTTTAGTTAATGAGTCCTTGAAACCATTATCGTCTAATTTAATCTGATTTCCTGCATTTTGGTAAAAAAGGAATCGAGGAAATCCCTATTAATCCGACATCTCAAATAAAATAAAGACAACATTCATTGAGGGAAGATGGCATGACAATTTTGCTCCTCGAGTTGCTAAAGGAAGTTAGCTCTTCGTGGTTGTGTTTCATGATGTTAATCGTCAATTAAGTTGGCCATAATTTCAAAATGCCCGAGGACTCCTCGCTCGCTAAACAAATGAACACTTCGCTCGCCAAAAGGTCTTTTATATTGGCCCTGGATTCGGTCATATGATCATCAAGCAATAACTGCACAGTTGTGGCACGAAACTACAATGAAAAATATTGTTCTACACAAGTCAAAAGTTGGTATGTACTTTGAGGGGATCGGTACCAAAAAATATGAAAAAAATGTTTTTTCATTGTATTATTCTACACTCATTTCTGCACATCACACAAACACCGCACAATTTTATCAAAACGGACAGTGCCTAAAATTTTACTCCACAGTAGACCACAGTAGAGGAAGTCTAACTTGTTGAGTATGTATTTTATTTATTATTGAACATATATACGAGTACATCGTTTTTTTAAATATTATTTACAATATAAAAATAAACCAAAATTATACACAATTTTTTAGAACTCGCCAGCACGATAGGAATGACCACCTCCTTCTTCTTCATGCTGTAGTCTAGAGTGTTTTGCGCGCGAGATCGGTTTGGACGACTCAAACAGTTTCTTTCTGCCAGTAGAATAGGTTTGTCACCGCCGTTTTTTTTTAATTCAATACAAGATCTACCTGGCTGAATACCCAGGTGAAGTAAAACTTTGTAACTTGAATGTTTCCATTCAAAAATATTTTTCACAACCTAGGCCAAATCCGGTTATTGAAGATCAATACTTCAATCAATCTTCAGTATTGTATATTGTCTTGTACACATTTCTCAAGTAATGAAGGGCGAGGCAATTCCTTGAAAATTGGATTTATATATTCATATAAATATATTGTTATATATTGTCATTATATATTTTTCGGCAAATGAAACTACTTGTCATGGTCATAAACTTTACCTTCCACCTCTAATTTGAAAAATGTGAACCAATCAGGATTGCATAATTTATGAAACGGTTCATTAGTTGTTGGTCTGTGATGAGAAAATTGTCAATACAGCAATTCTCATCCCTTTCTTCGGATTACAAGTCCGTAATACGGTTGTATTTTGTCTACTGCAGAATGAATGTGTCCAGCATTTTTGTATATCAACCTCAACTTCATACGATTTGTCTTCTATAACTCTTAGGAACCATTTAGAGTCCATCTTTAAGGTAGACTATATGGAACATTATATTTGTCGATAGAGGGGGGAAATATTGCTCTACCTCCGTTACCTTTCATAATTACTTTTACAGCGATAATCTCAAATAAGTGCTAAAACTGTTCAGTAATACAAATCAGAAATGTTTTTATGTTTGATTTAATACTGTGATCAAAAAATAGTAAGACTTTGTTCATAATTTTAAAATTCTTTATTATTTCACCAAATCTATTTCGTCCCCCTCAAAGTAATCTCCCCGGTCTCAATACACTTGTGCCAACGTTTTTTCCAATCCTCAAAACAGTTGTTAAAGTCAATTTCCGGAATAGCCTCCAATGCGCGTAGCGATTCACGTTTAATATCTTCAATTGACTCAAAACGGTTTCCCAGGAGCGGTCGTTTGAGTTTGCTGAATAGCCAAAAGTCACAAGGAGCTAAATCAGGCGAATACGGTGATTGCGGAACAATATGAGTGGAATTTTTGGCGAAAAAATCACGTAAAACCAATGCAGTATGAGAAGGTGCATTATCGTGGTGCAAAAACCAAGAGTTGTCGACCCAATCTTTCGGCCTCTTTTTACGAATAGCTTCGCGCAAACGACGCATAACACTCAAATAGTATTCCTTGTTGACAATTTGGCCGGTCGGAAGGAATTCGGAGTGCACCACACCTCGATAATCGCAGAAAACTGTCAACATCGCCTTGATTTTTGACTTGCTTTGACTCATCTTTGGCACGATATTCGGCCGATTGATCATCTATTTCCGGATCGCAAGCATAGATCCAAGACTCACCGCCAGTTATAATACGTTTCATGACATCCTGGTAGTCGAAAAGCATTGTTCCAAAATGGTTTTCACTGATCCTTCCGATATTTCAACGATGCCAGTAAGGTCTCTGACTGTTAATCGTCGATTCTCGAGCACCAATTCCTTGATTTTATTAACGTGTTGATCATCAGTTGATGTTGATGCCCGTCATAGACGTGGTTCGTCGTCAACACGTTCTCGATCCTCTTTGAAGAATTTGTACCAATCAAAAACACTTTCTCGCGACATACAATTATCACATTCTGAACGTTTCGGCACCACAAAATTGATTTCGCACACAAAATTTAATGGAACTTCTTTGTTGAATAATTTTACTCATTGTAAAAATCGCCGAATACACTTTTTGTACTACAGAAAGACAAGCGTATACTAAACACTAATGATTATTTTCATGTGACATTTGGCACAGATGTCACTGACAGTCATACCAACATAGCAAAAAAAATATTTCGACGAATGATTTTCCGCGCGAAATTTAAATTAAAAAGTTTTACTACTTTTTGTCCACAGTAGTACGTACCATCTATTTCTTGAGGAATAATTTTGGAAATTTGTATTTCACTGCGTTTACACATTTTTCATTTTTACAGGATTGTTATCGCCAACCCATTACGTTTTAGTAAGTCTAAAATAATTTCATCGTTGTACTTTTTGCAAACTACAAATATACTTCGAAGTTAACAATGTCCATTGCCTTTTTCAGTACCTTTGTATTCCCCTAGATGTATGCCTATGTTTTTACAAAGGAGGTGGTGAATTTTTATTAGATTCAGGTTCCAGATTACTCGTTAGATCTGGTTATTTTAGCTGAAATTTCCTAAATAGAAAGGTTTTCTTTTTTTTTGTAGGCTTTCTTGCACAAATGTATAAAAAAATAAACTCAAAAACTAATTAACATAATCAACTAAAAACTTAAATATGAAAGCGTTCAAAAAACTTCTTTTTGAAGTTTTTTTGCTCTCCTGAAAAATGTTTTTTTTTAAATGTACATGTTTCTAAAACCCTTGAAAGAAATCGTGTTATTTTTTTAATGTTTGGCAACATTGGCATTCTAATACATGAATTTACGAACATAATTCCAGCCGTGGATCTCGCCTTTTTTTAAATGTAAATAATGAAAAAATGTTTACAATTTTTTAAATTAAATTAAATCAGATCTAATTAAAAAATATTTAATTAGCTCATGTACTAAGCTACTAATACACTTAAGAACCAGTGTACTGAAACAGGAAACATTTTTCCTTTACTATAAAAATTACAAACGGCGAGAGACCATTGGTGCGATCATATGATTAACAAGCAGTAACTGCAATAGTTGTTGCATGAAACTTCAATGAACAATTTTGCTCTACAGAATTTAAAAGTCACTTTTATAAAAACTAAAAGTTTCTGAATCGGTTAACGTGGACGCCTTTACCAATGTCGGACAATTAATGAAGTATTTATCGCCGAAAACAATGAAACCTGAATTTAAGTGAACTTCCATTAAAGTAATTTAAATAATTTTCGTTGCAGGATTTTCATTCCAAATTTAAGTTGCTCAACGTGCAATAAAAATATTTGCAAGAAGCGAATTGTTCAGCCACTTGATATATCAGTCAGATATATAATATTGAACTAAAATCAAGTTACTATTATCTGATCACAATTACAGCCTTAAAGAAATAATTCACTAAAAATTAGCTTTAAAGCACTACAAAAGCTATATAAAGAGACGATGAATTTTTGGGAGGTTCACGACGATCTACAAAAATTTATTACAGAAGCATCAGGTGTTAATCCCAATATGTTATTTTATGAAAAACTTTTTAAAAAAAATTGTTTTAATAAACCTTTAACAAGACTGTTTTGATAGTTGTCTTTTATTTACTTTGCGAAAAGAGTATACCCGTTCGCCAAATTGAAAATTTCGTCCAGGACGATTTAGCATTTTATCCAATATAGGCCATGTTGTGCTTTGTCTTACAATTATTTTAAACATATTTTTTTCAGAGCAACATTTAGAAAATAACTAACCAATACATATTTATAGTGTATACATATATAAAAAAATTGTTATTGTTTTTGTTAAGTGTTCCGACAGGTATTATTAGAATTAATGGATATAATTGTTGCTTGAATATCGAAAGAAGACCTCTCGAATTAACGAATTTCCTATTTAAATTTAATAGAATATTCTTATCAAAACAAATGTTGTTGTAAAATTATGTTATCAAATGCAACTTTAGTGGTGGAAATAATATTTCAAATACATAACTGAATAACTGAATAACTGAAGACAATTATTGAATTGAGAAAACAAGTCTTAAAAACAGAAAAAACAAAACTTTTGTCAATCTTATTTCAAAATATAATTTTCTAATAAAATTTATTGCACTCGGTATCATATCTCCATAATAAAATTCTTATAGCTTAGCGAGTATATTCAACATGTTTCACATCCCTCCAGTTAAAAAATAATTTACCTTCGAACTACGAGTAACTTCTGTAATATTATAACCAACGCTGCCACTTAAAACAATATTACAAAAGCATAAAACAAACATTTGAAAATACAAGGAAAACTTCAATCATAACATTGTTTTAAAAGTACCCTCCTGTTACACATTTACATGATACACGAGTAAGTAAAAAACATTAAAAGCTCTCGAAGTTCCGGCAAAATAAGCCTTTCAGTTTCATTTTTCTTTCAAAAAAGATCGTATCGAAACTTTTCGTATTTTTCTCATTTATGTTTTTGTTGCAAAGAAAAATTGTTTTTGTCTTGTACATCTCTTCACAAGCGAAAAAAAAATTAAAATATGATAAATGAACTTTCAAAAGAAATATAATACCTATAAAAATATTTCTTAATTAAAAATTCACTTTCAACAATTTTTTTTATTTTTCATAATTTTTCATATTTTTGTTAATCAAAATATAATCTTTCTCGAAATAATAACAACAAGCAAACCTAATATTACAAGATCCTAGATAACATAAGACGAAAGAGCAAAAAAAAAATTAAATTACTTTATAGTCCTTATCTTAATCTACATATAAGCTATTTACATAATTATAAAATATTTAACTAAGATAAAGTCTGTCTTGTTTATGGTCTTAATGTATGCGTATATATACGTCTGTGTGCCTGTCTAGAAGAATGTTAGTTTTATTTATTTATTACATAATTAACAATAAACAAATTAAAATTTGTTCGACAAAAGTTATTTTCGGCACAAACTCCGGCACACACACACACAGCTAGAACAGCAATAATAATGAAAGCATTTTAAATCGTACAGCTACGTAATTTATGCTTAATTTCCATAAAATCGATAAAATAACATAGAAATTTGGAATATTTATTTTTAGAAATATTTTAAATTTTAAATTAATTCATATTTTGCTTATGTTGTTATTTCATTTTGTTAATTAGTAAAATAATACTATTCAAATATGTTTCGATCTTTAAATAATTAAGATAGCAAATATTGACTATGCAAATAAAGTTTCCACTTAGAAAATTATATACTCGTAGATAAAGAGTGTCCATCCGAACGGTTTACACTTTTTTTGCAGCCATTTAGGCGAATATTAATATTAACAGTTGAACAATTATTAATATTGACGAATGAACAACGCATTTTAATAGTGAAAACCTTTTACAGAAGAGAATCATCAATTTCCTTAACAATAAGAAAATTGCGTGCAAATTTCGGAAGGAATGTCGTGCATTCAAAGCCTACGGTAAATTATAGACTAATCGAAGGATTAGAAGAAAAAGAGGCTGTGGGAAATAAGCCAAAGTGTGTGGAACAAAGTATAGTCAGAACACCAGAAAATATTGATGTTGTACGTGAAAGTATGCGAGATAATCCAACGAAATCTAACAGACACCGTACGCAAGAACTTGGACTTCGAAAACCAACAAAAACCAACATTTTGCATAAACATTTGAAACCAAGAGGTCATTTGCGACGCCTCACGTATGCAAATAAGATGTTTTTGCTTGACAATGACAATCCGGATTTTTTTTGAAAAATTAATTATGGGTTATGAAGCTCATTTTCACTTTAGTGGACATTTAAACAAATAAAACAGCTGGTTCTGAGCAGTACAGAATCCATAAATGATTCATCAATCACCATTACATCTTTTGAAAATGACGGTAAAGTGTGCAATTTGGGCTGGAGTGGTCATTGGACCACATTTTTACGAAAATCCGAATGGTATGGTGAACGTTTGGTTCATGACGGTGGCCCATGCCAATTGTTACGAGAAATATTTTCACAACAGTTAATTTCGAAATCTAGTGATGTGGATTGGCCTCCCCGGTCATCCGATTTAGCTGCTCGCGACATTTTTTTACTGTTAACTTAAACGTAAGGTTTATGCAAATAAACCAAACAATATTGAACAATTTAAAAGGAACATTAGAGAAGAAATTAACATGTCTAGGCCAATAGAGGCGAACATTTGGCAGACATTTTTTTTCAAACATTAAATAAACGATCAGTAAACATTAAATCTGTTTTCTTTTATTTAAACAAATTTTATAGGCAATAATAGTAAATCTTTCGGGTGGACACCCTGTATAAAGTACATAAATATGACACTTACATTTTATAATTAAAATAGAAAATTAGTAACCAGATACTTTGCTATTTCTTCGATTATAGATCTGTACGTCCCGAGCAGGCTCCTCTCATGTCGTATTGCTTCAGTCTTCTTCTGATTCTTTTAATAATTTTATGTCAAACTTTCCAGTGGGTTTTACCTGATATTACAAGGGCTATACAGGATCACTTCGTATTAAATCGATATATCTGCCACGGTGGTCACGTTGCGTCTCTCTTCTACGATTCGATCATTATGCATTCTCCGCCGTAGGTTGGCTGGGTTGCATTTACGGCCACGTACTAATTGACTATTACATTGTTTTTATGAACCCACTCATTCACGCACTTTCTCATCTCAACTCTGGACCACTCGCTCCAGCTATCATCTCCAATTCCGGACTCACCATTAACAATGGTACTGGAATTTTCTTGTTAGCTATCCATACAGATGTTTTCTCCTCTTGGTCAGCTCACTCGTCCTACCTTTTCTCAGGCCGTGCACTGTCCTAACGCACTATGTGCCTTGTCAATGTTGGACTGAACCTTAGCCTCTAGTCTTGGTGGTTTCTGAAACCCTCTGTCACGCTGCGTAGTCCTGGCCTCTATTCCTCTCGCCAGTTTTCAAGTTTGTTTACTCGGGGATCAGGCTTGCCAATAGTCTCGGATGTACTGACCTAACTTTCTAAAAATTTTTATGTTGCCCCGCTTCGCACATGACTGCAACCATTTTATTTGACTCTGAACGATAGGTTAGGTTTTTTTTTTAGGTTTCAGTGGTTGCTTACTGCACACTTAGGCCAATTTTTAGGCCCATTGTGATACCACTCATTCACTCCACATCATTAACCCACCTACTTCACCTACTCACACAACTACAGTATACCAATTGCACATTGCAAGCTCCATGTCAACCTGTACATTGACATGGGAGGTGGGTCGGCGCGTGACACGGAATTCTGCACTCCATCAGAGGGTCTTAGTTGTATTTATTAGCATCACCGATCGTAATCGATGATGAAAATTCGATTTGCATCTAGCCTCTGATGGGATTCGAACCCAGCACCTCCCGGTTCAAGTGCCGAAGCTTTAACCACTGCACTACTTGTCCGACTCTGAACGATGTTTGCCAGTCTTTTCACCACCTGACGGATTTTAACCCGAACTCTTCAACTCGATCATCCCATCGGATTTCAACTTCTTGTACTTTCTCCACACGAGACTTAATTTCATCTTTTCAGTAATTCTATTTGGTACTCCTACACCGGTATAAGTTAATATACATTTTCACGTCCTGTGCGTTCTGTTGCTTATCCAGCTCGGCAAACTGATCATCTTGGTCCAATTAGGCGTCTATTCTCTCCAAATGCATAACTATATGCTCGGGCTTCCTATTTCCATTTAACGTTTTGCAGCTTCAACCATAGCTTTCCCCTATTTTCCTCGGCCGAAAGCCCTCGACTCAGCAACATTCCGCTTAGTTTCTGGGACTTGTGGGAGAAATTAATGTTTACTAAACTCATTACGGCTGGCATTTGCAAAATCCTACTTCCAAAAAATCACTATTTATCACTGTTACTATTTCACTTTTACTTCACATTATTCCCCATTTACTTGTTAACTCCAACCCACGACTGGTGGGACAATAACATTTAACGGTGTACGTCTTAATAACTGCACCACCAAGTGTTATATGGAGGAGAATACGTAACAATATATAACAAACTTCCATAACTCCTTACACGTGGGAAATAATTGGAGCTGCTTTAATTGTACCGCTTGTGTTGCAAATAAATAGAAAATATTGTATATGATTTTTAGTAAGGGCTTTTTTCCCCTCTGCAATCTGTTCTGGGGACAAGGCTCTCCCAACTCTTCCGCGGTTTTGCTTTTTCCATTCTTATTTTTACGCCAGTGGCAGCCAATTCGAGGACGGACACGGTTATAGGTCCGATTTTACCACCATCTGCACATTTCATAGCTCCATGCCAGCCCGGTCCATGAGTTTTGCACTCCGACAGAGGGTCATAGATGTGTTCCATTTCATCACAGACCATAATCTGTTGATGAAAATTCCCTTTGCATCCTGCCCCTATCGAGATTCGAACCCGGTACCTCCTAATCCAAACACCAAAGCTTTAACCACTGTGCCATTTGGTCGGTATATATGGGGCTACAAAACTTAATTATTTCTCGATTTTAAATAGTTTCTGTAACATATATCGTGTATTTACTTTAATTCATTCGGAATATCCCTTGTACGAATGAAAAACGAATATTGTATTCGTTCTATTCCATCTATCCTATTTTTAATATGTTATTTTATTCATTCGAAATATTTTTAAAATCCGTTCATTCTTTTCATACGGATCGGAAGAACAAAAATAATATTTTTGTCTCATGTCGTTTGTGTATACTCGAGGTGAACATTTAATAATTGTTTACCATATAATTTATTAATTATCATTTAAAATAATTTTCTGTATCATAAGAAGCTGTCAAAAATATATTCTGTTAAAATGTTATTTTATTATCGTGCAGAATATTGTGAGAACGCGAGTCACATTGTTTTGTCTTGAACAAAACTAAAGTTCGCATGAATCTAAGTTCATAAGAAAAGTTTGCAATTACTCGGCAAACAAGTATCTTGCTCACAGTTAAATTTAAACAAATTTATACTGTTACACATACTACGTACTTAGTCCTCTTCAGCTATTCTTAGTTATAATTTATTGAGTTGATTAAATCAAAACCAATAAATACCCAAAACACAAATATTTATCAACCCAGCTGGTTTTCTCATTTCAATATTGCTCTGTACTAGTGTGTATATACTCTCAAATATCGTACACACATCCAAAAACAAATCATATGTATAACATCTAAATTCATATGTTCCCAGTACATACCATGAACAAAACATAAAATCATAAAAAATATTGACAACCCAAAACTGGTATGTGACTAAATAAAATCAAAATTAAAGGAAAAAATATTTTAGTTTATGTACTCTCGTATGTTGGCTCTGATGCTGGTGTTTATACTTCCAAATACAGAGTTGTGCAATTCACATGAGACAATACATGTCGTAAAAACAAAATTCTGTGTCCCAAATGGGAAAGGGAGTTTTGTGATATGAAAAATAAAATCAAATAAAAAATGGTAAATAAATATTTTTTTGTTTTATTTTTGCTCGTTTTGTTTTTGTTTTTTAGTTGAGATAAGAGTGGAAAAATCTTGTTTTTCTTGTATTTCTGGAAAACATAAAGATATGAATTGGTTTTATTTTGTGAAAAGCCATTGAAATTTTTCTAACTGACCAAACAAAATACATTCTATTCAATTTGCTACTCTCTCTCCATATAGCAGCTGTGTATATGTAGCCAGAATATTTAGCAAAATCTGCACTCGTCTCTCATTGTACTCAGTACTTGTCGTAATTCAAGTTTTTGTTGTAAAATTTCTATTACGATTAGATATCTTGGCAACGGCAATATATGTATTTTAAATTAAATATTACAACAGAACGAGTGAATGTGAAAATCGAATATTGTGATATCGACGAAATAATAATAAATAAAGAAAAAGGGGAAAATCAAATTAAAAATTGGAAAAATATAATCAATGAGGGGTGAAGTGTAATTTTGATAAATTTTCAATTCATTAATCTCCAAAAAAAAATTAAAAAGGAGGATGTTTTTTATTCGCCCCGTATATACTGATAATGTTCGAAGCAAAAGTTTGTGAAATTAAAATCGACCAAAGTGATAAGAAACATAATTTGTGAAATAAGAAATTAATTTTGATACAAAAACCAACCGATAAAAAGGGTCAATTTGGTAAAAATGGTTTCAATACATTAAGGGAAGTTAATCGATTAATTGTGCTGAAATTAAATTGCGCTTGAAGGTTGCAAATTAAAGAAGTGGAACTAAAACATGGGTAGATAATGAGGCACATGTTAGTAATTCTTAACATTACCATGAATTTTTTGATTGGGGTATCTTTAGCTTATATATGAAGATATTCCGCCTTTTACTGCATTTTATACTAAGTAGTCTACGGAAATGTTTTTATCACTTTCTAATTAACATATTAACAATTGGTGTACAATTAAGAACAGATTACAGCCCAGCCAAACATTTTAGGTCCTGATAGTTTTTATTTAATTAAATTATTTTTTGGAAAGGAAGAGTGTGGCTGTTCGAAAAATAAGAAATGAAACCAACACCATTGGTTGAGGTCATTGAAATATATTAATCCTTATGTGAGTGAAAAAAAATATCTGAATTTGAGTGATTAAGGTACCCAGGCACCTGGGTCAAATATCAAATTCAGATATTTTTGCATACATGCATTTTGTTCGAAAACTAATCATTTTAAAAAAAATTTAAATACATAAATTAAAAACAATCTTGCATTAGCTGAAACGTACAAAAAAGGTGTCTAAAAGTGCAAAACGTATCCGAGTACCTCGTCACTCACATTAGGGTTAATCAACTTACACCTGAAAATACTGCTATTCCGATGAATCAAAACTTCAATCATCAATTTTTGTCGAATCTAGATGAAATTTCCGGATTGTCCGACAAGTTCGATGGTTTACTGTTAATGACACCTGCAACCGCAACGAAATCCGAAATATCGTTGCTCTTCAGAAACAAATAATTAATACGAGATACTTGTAACGAATTAATTGACTTGCTGTTTACATAAATAAACCTACTCGATAATGGACCACATACTCGATTATTTTGCAAGCAGAAAAGCAAACTAATTTGCGTTATATCTACGGACACTAGATCTTTTTACATTACTAGCGGATTTGAACACATACCATATTCAGTCAGCAATTAACTTCAAATTGAGTATCCACAGCAAACTTGCAAATTAATTTGCGTATTTGTTTGCTAATGGGTTTTTCCAATAGAAATGATATGATTTTTAAGTGACGTTTCGGCCATTTGTAATATGTCATGATCTGTCATTTTTTGTTTCATTGTATTCAGCAATGTTTACAATTTCATCATGGTGAGATATACGCAAGAACAACGTTTACAAATTATTCAGTTTTATTATCAAAATAATCGTTCTCCAATTGCAACTTTTCGTGCGCTTTTGCCATTTTATAGTCGTAATAATCGTCCAAGTATGTTCGCTATTCGTCGAATTGTTGAAAATTTTGAGCGTACATTTTCTTTACATAATGTTGAAGTGCCAATAAGACAAAGATTCGCTCGAAGTAATGCAAATATTGCTGCCGTTCAGGCAAGTGTTGCTGAAGACCGCAATTTGTCGATTCCAAGACGTTCTCAAGAATTGGGACTGTCTCGAACTACAACCTGGCGGATTTTGAGAAAGGATTTGGGTTTGCATCCGTACAAAACTGTTCTCACTCAAGAACTGAAGCCATTGGACCACAAAAAACGTCGTGAATTTGCTGATTTTGCCTTGGAACAACTTGAAAACGATAACGATTTTTTTAAGAAAATCATCTTCTCCGTTGAGGCTCACTTTCACCTGAGTGGTGCGATAAATAAACAAGACTGTCGATTCTGGTGAAGAAAATTCACAAATTATTCATGAAAAACCATTACATTCACCTAAATTGACAGTTTGGTGTAGTTTTTGGTCTGGTGGAATCATCGGTTCGTATTTTTTCGAAATGAAGCTGGTAACACCGTTACTGTCAATGGAGATCGGTATAGATCGATGATAACCAACTTTTTATGGCCGAAATTGGAAGAAGTTGATCTTGACAACATTTGGTTCCAACAAGACGGGGCTACGTGCCACACAGCAAGTGCAACAATTGAATTATTGCGAATCATATCACACTTATTGGAAAACTCTAGAAATAATCGAGTATTTGGCCCAATGTGTTGATTGAATTATCGACATTTCAAGATATGATTTTTAGCATTTTCACGAATTATCTATCGATCTGAATAGCAATTCATGGCACATACTTTCTTATTCGATAAATTTTGAAGTTTGGAGAACAGCGATTCTGAAGAAACAAATTATGTTAGTGACTACGATAATGAAGACGAATATGGATTTCAAGATTTAAATGATCCATTTATAATTCCACATTTAAAAATGAATCATTTGAGATAACAATTACAATAACACACGAAAAGATTGGACCTTTCAGAAAAAATGTACAAATGTTAAAAAGATTGAGTTTGGAAAGGCCATCCATTTAATTTTGGATTGCAAAACTCGATGGATCAGCTTGTTGTTTAGGCTTGACAATCTAAAAAATTGTGTTAAAAGGCATTTCAAAATTGACGATTCATCAAAACGAATGATACTGAATATAAAATAATATTTGATACAGTAGAACTTTTGACTTTAGTTAAAGCTGCTGTGGAAGCACTTTATCAACGAGATAAAGTTGCATCACAGCTGACATTGATGTATATGTACGTATTGTATTGTATATTTGTAGTTGATTAAATATAAATGTTATAGGAAATACGAGTATCTAAGTTAAGACAATGTAACTAAATAATCTAAAATCCTTT
The DNA here is from genome assembly GCA_963691935.1 of Nephrotoma guestfalica. NCBI lineage: Eukaryota > Metazoa > Arthropoda > Insecta > Diptera > Tipulidae > Nephrotoma > Nephrotoma guestfalica. The sequence continues at coordinate 208,143,586 of OY829913.1, read as the reverse complement.
AATCAAAAGTTAAGAGTTTGTCCTGGACTCGGATACGATGCTACGAGCCAGGATCGTATTTGAAGCAATGGAAGCAGATCTCCAAGCGCGATCCCTAAAGGTAGACCATTTAAATTTAAAAAGGACGGCTGAAATGTGTCGGATTGAAGAGGTTACCGCGGCTTAGGCTAAGGTGGTGCAGCAGGGAGCTTTTATTCCAACCAGATCCGGACATATTGGGGTAAATCGAATTAAAAAGGAAAGTTTAAAACTTAATTATAAACCTAGAATAATACTAATTCGCCTTTTAACCCTAAAATAAATCATGTTTCAGAAATATAAGTACATCAAGTGCATCATCCTTACGTAATACATTTATCAAGTCATCTACTGGTCGGGTTCACATCAACATCAATATGGAAAATATTCATTCTGGCTCTTGAGATTTGGAAATTTAATCCTGGCTATTGATACATTTGAGAATGAACTTAATGGTTCAAGTACAAATTTATAAATTCAGGTTCATTTCATGGCTATTATCCCTATTAGTGGACAATACTTCATTACAGTTTAAGTTAGATACGAGTGTAGAGATTCGCGTACTACTTCTTCATATATGACGGATTATAAGGAATTAAAAGGATTTTAAAATTCTAGGTTCAAAAATTTGTCGCAAGTCCTTTGGAGGATTTAAACTTAATTATACTGTTTCATTACGTGAACCGGTCCTAAACCAAAGAATTCCGTTAGATTTTGCAATTGTGGCAAATTGGGCCTATATTATTAAAACCTATATTATAAGAAAATAATCTTAGCTATTTACGATAACAACGTAGAGGACAATCAAATCACACTCATTAAGAGAAATATCGATGTTTTCTGATAAGTACATTTTCTTATTTTCTGCAATTCAAAAATACATCACGTCGTAAACCATTTGCTATATTGAATTCCACTCAAGATAAATTGAGAGAAATGGAAAAACTGAACGCTATTACCTATGTTGAGGAAACAACTGAGTGGCCCCATCATTTGATAATTATTAATAAACCACCACACACTTAATACGAACCTGAAATAGATAAATTTTTTAATTCCTACTCTCGCGGACTTAAGTCTTCATATGAGTAGTATAAAATACTTTACAGTTCTTGATATCAAAGATGGTTTCACGTGCGTACACTAGATGTACCTTAAAGCTCCTAACTACATTCAGTACATGTTTTGGGTGTTATCATTTTAATGTATGTATTATCATTTGGGCTCAACATCGCCCCATATGATATACTCATCGCTGACAATCGCAAAACAGAACAAGACAGGAATGTTGCAAAAACTTCATTACCAAGTTGAAATGGTCAAAAACTGTGGTCACATCTCATCAAAGGATGGTATGAAATCAGATCCTGGATGAATTTAGGTAGAAACATTAGAGATCCGACGAATCGAAAGGAACTGGAAAAAAATATGGATACATTGAATTATTTGTGAGACATCCTTCCCCAATATTCATAGTTGACCACCTTCACTTTGCTCGTTAATGAAAAAAGATATCGTTTTCTCATGGACAAAAGTTCACAGTGACTGTCTAAAATTTATCAAAAATAAAAATTTAGAAGTCACACAACTACAAATTTTCAATCCTAAATTGGAATAGTTATTGATTCAAACTGATGAGGTGGTACCTAATGCAACGACAAAAATCGATATGTTTTGTGCCGAAAAGCTTGTCTGAGGCGGAATGTAACTACGTGCAGGTAGAGAAACAAATACTAGTGACAAATAGAACATAAACCATTATTCTCCATAATGCGAAAAGCAGAGTCGGATATAAATTCAAATCAAATTTCAAATTCGTTTTGTTCCAAATAGATTGCGTTCGAGTATATTTGCTATCTTGATGATGATTCCCATTTCGGGACGACGAAAACCTAGGAAGGCCACAGATGAATCTGTTTAATAAGCTTCGCAGAAATTCTATTTGTCTTAGAGACTCAATAAATATGTCAAGATTTAGAACGTTAGGCGACCCAGCCGCGATCACTGAGTCAGCATCGCCCATCTCTATACTAACAAGAAGAGGATGACGAGATAAATTTAGAATATCTTGTTGAAAGGAGGTGTCTGAGAGACCCATACAACATATTGGAAAGGTTTTTATGTTTATTTTAGATTTATAGAATCGTTTCGAATAATCAAAAGAAATAATAAAATGTTTAATTAATGAATTAAAACCGTACATTCGTAATGGCGACCGGACAACCAAAATTCCAGTGGAAACCAAATTGGTGGCCGTTTTAAATTTTTTGGCAACTGAATACCGTACCAGCTAACAGGCGGTGATATCATGCTTCACACAATGGATTAATCTCTTGTATTACGAGCCATAACTGACATTATTGAAATTTAAGAGAATAATCTGCCGAAAATTTATAAAATTTCCGGACGCCAAGAAAAAACAAGAATACAAACAAATATTATTTGAAAAAAAAAACAAGCCATCCTGGCACAATTGGATGCGTCTATGGCACATACTTATTAATAATTGCACCACACAACGAGGAGCACTTATTCGTCCATCTGAAAGGAAACCATTCACTGAATGTACAATTGGTAAATTAATTAAATTCGATCATTTATCATTATTTTTCAATATTTTTCTATATTTGCAATTACAATCTCCAAATGTTATCGGTTTGTGTAACCCTTGGTGTAACGCTTGGCTCTTAGGTGATATCCGTTAGAGTCATGGCTTTTGACACCTTATCGGAATCCAAACCCATCTCAACAAAGATACAATTATCTACACATTCAGGCCCAGAACCCGATCTGACGGTCTTCTAGGTGAAACAGGTTTAAAATACAGCCGTGAATATGAATGGAAGGAAGAAAATGATTTTTTGCTTTGTTGAAAGTTTATTGTGAATTTTCTGTATCTCAACTCTGTTTGGTCTTCCAAAGCTACCATTTCTCGCACGGAGTCTGTTTCGACTAATTGGTAGGACTGAACATCGAACCATTGTTTTCGTACCGTGGACGTTGCAGTTTCCGGTTAAAAATTTATATTTATATTTACATTACATGAAAACGTTGCTGACCAAACTCATAAATAGGTAGACCTGCACCAAAAATTATTCGTACCCACACCCAACACTGGAACCATTTTACAATCATATACATCATAAAAATTACACCGCAGCACTTGAAAATTGATTACCAATCAAAAAAAATAGTTATTTATTATTATTTTTTAACTATCAAATTAATTAAACGTTTAAATATTTTAATTAATTATTTTGATATATTTCATGTTACACAATTTTATAATTTAATTTTAATGAGTTCCAGTATATTTTAGTTACGATGTATATTATGGTTGTTGTTACGTGTCTATGATGTGTTTATTTTGCAATTCATTAAATATCGCTGGATGGATGTGTGCTACCCACCCACTGGATGCAGATCATTGAATAATTTATAATTTTGTTGTTTTAACAAAAAATTATATTTAAAAAAATGCTAAATTATAATTATATTATGAACAATTTGGTTTATTAATAAAATTATTGTACTCGTGTATACCGTGAACAAATTAATTAATTAAAATTAGCAACGCATCATATTACCTATTAATTTATAGCGCTTGCATGTATATTATGAGCATGTGGACTCGTGGGGTATACAATTTTGTATATAGGGTATTTTCGGGCAAATTTTTTATTCATCTATCAATCATGTTACATAATAATGTCCAAGATAATTATTATTCCTTCACATGAGAGATTTAAGGAACTGATATAATATTCTTCCTAAAAAAATAATTTATAATATGTCAAAGTAAAAGTTTCCTCGTTATGGTTTCGGTTTTGTTCTATATGCGGTGGTTTCTGCAGATTTAAACGACAGAATACGTAATCAAAATACCATTCCAAATAAACTCTCCCTCATCATATTTATTGTAATAGGTCTATATTAATATTTATGTGTGGAACTGCATCTATAAAATAAGCCACAAAAAATATTTATCATCCCTTTAAATGTATCGCACGCTAGACATGAACAAAGAAGTTGGATAATTTCGTATTTCAAATTTGAGATAAAATATATTTTACACCGTAAACCAAATAGAAATACATAATCTAATTTTAATTTTTTTTGACAACTTAACTTTCTCGTGTTCCAAGCTATTTTTTATAATTGAACTAAAAATAATGAAGTGATAACGACGAATAGATAAGACGATTTCGAATAAGGAATACAAAAAAAAACGGAATTAAATTATCATAAATCATGAATTGTTTGGTTGTTTCATTTTTAAATGCTTGATTATCTATACACACAATTTGTGTTATGTATGGAAATGAATTAATCGTATAGCTAGATAAATATTTATGTGTAAGAGGTGTCGCTGGGCCCATTAAAATTATTTTATTTTGTATCTTGGTCGATTTATTATAATTAAAAGACAATTTATAAAATGGTTTAGGCAAGTGTGCTCTCTTGTGTTTCTCGGAGCTATTAATTACTCATCTGTAGTTTAGAGGTATGCTTGAAAAAAATTTGTTTAAGTTCAAATTTTGATTCAAATGTTTAAGGCAGTTTCATGGAATTTATAAGTATAATGAACTTTACCGAATTTGACTACCTAAATTTTTTCTTTTGCTTTCAAGATTCCAATAACTTTATTGTGAATAGTAAATTGTGAGGTGAGATAGTGAACTTTGTATCACATATCACCTTTTACTAAAAATTGTGCCATGGGCTAGCCCAGGTTGCTAAATCTATGATGGACATTATAATGTACAAATTGGGTAAAACCGCGTGTGACGCTTAACTTTATTTCAATCTGGTTAAAAAGAAAAGATAAGATTTAATTATAAAAATTATTGTATTTCATATACATTATAGAAAACATAAATGAAATAAAAATTAATAAAATAAAAATAAATATTAAACAGTTTAACAATGTATTAACATTGCCTAAAGGTTTTGTGTTGGAATGGAATGCCTTATAGCAGTTCCGATCCTTCATCAAACATAAGTGCACTTTGCATTTAACACAGAAGATATGTGTACGACCCTTACAACCAAACACCTTACAGCATGTTGATTCCGTGTTGTTGTCAACATCTGGCAAATGTGTTATATTATTTAATTGAAAATCAATAATAGGACGCATTTCCAAATTATGTCTAGTACTAGGTTCAACAAGTAAGTCTTCATTCGTTGGTCGGCCACGCTTTCTGATATTTTCTGCTATACATAGAAAGTAGTATGCGATTTCCATTCGAAAGTCTAACAAGTCTTTTTCAATAGGTAGTTCTCGTCGCAGTATTTCCTTCCTGTATTCCATCCAGCTGGATGAAATAGCAAAATCTAAAAAGTGCATAATTTCACGAAGGTTCCACTTTTTAGATTTTATGAAATTTCTATGATAAAACAAGCTCTGGTCAAGGATATTTTGATCGCGGTCGCTTAACTCCTCAAACGATCCACGAGGCATTTTTTTGAACTGTTTTTCATTTTGAAAAGGAGGTTTGAAAAAACGAATTATGCCTTTTTTCTTGAGTATATCGAGTAGTGTAAAGAAATTGTCAAAAAATAGTTTATGGCCTGATCGGGTTATCCGTTGCGCTAAATGTAGCACGACAGCTGCGCTAAAACCAAAATACTTTTTATTATATTACGAAATCTCAGAAGAGGCACAATGATATATAAGAAAGTCATAAGACTGACCACTGCTATCACACAAAACAAATAATTTTATTCCCCATTAATTAGGTTTATCTTTTATATATTGCTTAACCTTTAGTCGGCCTTTGAAGGCCGGTTCTTGGTTCTTGTCCAGCTCAAGCTGTAAGCATCGGTTCCGTACGGCATTTATAATGGGTTTCACCTAAATATTAAATTACTTAATATAGAAAACATTTATGATTGTGATTTAATTCATTTTCACTACATACCTTAAAATATATGTCATTATCTGGAGGTGTTTCTAAATTATTTACACAATGTAAATTTGTTCATAATTGATAAAATCTATCATGAGCCATTGTTTTCATTACGTGAGTCATACCGAGAAGGTGACTCTAGTACATTTGTATTCTTGGAAATCGAGTGCTGCCCATAAACAAATGAATTCCGAAGAGATTTTTTAATTCCTTAGAGTTAGTTGGACGAAATGAATTACTTTTTTGTAACGCGTATATGTTAGTTTTCTCAGCCATAAGTTCAAACAAATCGTCGGTAAAATATTGTTTAAAGTAAAACATGGTCGTTTTGATATCATATCATCGTCTGGTTCACTAATTCTGAAAGATTCATAGGGTATTTCACATTTAACAAATTCTGGACGACGTCTCCATTGAATTTGGGACTTTTTCGTCAATTGTAAATTAACATCGGCTCTGGTATGATCGAATATTTCATTTTCTAGTTCGTCAACTAAACAGCTTTCATTGCCGTCTGATAGCATAGTGCCACAAGGTAAATTCGTTCCACAAAGTAAATCCGTTCCACAAGGTTCGTCAATATTCCGGTATCTTGATTCTTCAGTTTCTTCATCCTGTTCGATTTCAATTCGACTTTTCTTTCGATTTGTTAATTTTGATACTTGATCGTGTTCATCGTCAGAACTAAACAAGTTTGTTGGTTGAATTTCCTCATTGTCAGAATCTGAAACATCGCTTTCCTTGAAATGGGCCAAAACTTCTTGTTCTGATAATTTTGTTCGTGATGTTTTCTATTTTTTTATTATAAAATTATTATACGATAATTTTTAAAACTACGTTTCACAAAATTTTAGCCGATTTATACATTGTAGTGGGCAAAATAGAATTTGTACATTTTAGTGTACAAATGACTTAACGTAAATTGTACCTAAAATGTACACGCTTTGATTTTGCATTTTTATAATATTTATTAATTATTACATCAATTTTATAGTGTAATTATAGTAAACGGTATTTAGTTAATAGTTTTCACATTGATTTTTAGAAATTTATCTGTTTCTTACCGCAAAAATCATTTTTTTTGTGTGGCGGCCTTCTGTCACCGATAAAAACTTGAAACAAACTAACGAAAATAGAATAGTTTAAGAAAAATATGCACATTTAAACGACAGTGTTGCCACTAATATGTTTAAAATAGATCAACAAAACAGTATTTGCTAAAAAACAGAAAAAACGAGGACAGAAAATGTTAAAGGGGCTTGCAATACATGTACATTATAATGTACACCAGTAGGGAAAGGGTTAAATCATATTAGTAAACGTATAAGAATTCATTCAAAAATCAACACACTCTAAAACTTAACAGGTTAATCTCCACGTCAGCCGTATGTGTCTTACACTAAGAAGTTTTACATGAGCCATGCCAGAAATATATGTCTGACATACGGGATTTAGTAGAAGGCCACGTCAGTCACTGTGATATCCGACACAAACAATAAATTTGCTGTATCTTTTAAAAGCTTAGCCTACAAGGAGCAAAACCTGAAGATTGGTTGGCTTACTACGGAAAAATAAATAATAAGTTAATACTACGAGTATATTGTTACACTTGAAAAATTACAATTCAATAATATTTATTTGAATAAAAGAAATTACATTGACTTATTATGTTGTCCAAAACATTATAAGCAATAAAAAGGCCGTTGTTTGCAGTCTGATCAATAAGTTGAAACTTTTTACCTTTTTCCCAAGCATATCATAATCAAATTTTCACGAAATTGTCTAGTTCCTATATTGCTTTTCGTAGAATTTTTTTATATTATATAAGCATTTACGACTGATATTCCAAGAATATATTCTATTGCTAACTTGCGGTACCATTTTATTCCTTTCCTAAGAGTAGTTGTATAGGAACCCATTTTATCCGAAATATCTATCCCTGCTTTACCTTTATTATAGGCACAAATTGGAAATGGTTTTTGTTATTATTTCTTTGCCTACTTGTGCTGGCGGAAGCTACGTTTATATCCACTATTTCTGGGGTATGTTTTGTTGTCAATACTCTAACATTTCGACTGTCTAGCCAGTTAAGTACTACCATACCATTCTTATCTTCTTTCACTATACCACTTCTGCTTTCTTGAATTTAGCGTTCATAACGTTCTTTGGCATAAACTTCTTACTTGTTCTGCTCTACTAGTGCCCACAACATGCGTCTTTTGACGAGGAAATGCCAATGCTAGCGAGTGGGTAGCTGGTATAGAAGTTGTCCACATACAACGTTCTAATTTCAGTTTTGAGGCATGCCCCTTGGAGACTGTCTGTTTTTGTAAATATGTTTGGTTGACCAATAAGAAGTTATTTTCCTCATTCGCACTAATCAGATTCACATGAAAGGGCCGAAAAATTTTCTTATTTCTTCATCGTTAATTGGATACCATTTATTTAGACGATTGTGTCGAGTTTTTCGAGTACGCTGAATTGTTTGTTCAGCGTATATATTAGTTTCAGTAACAATGAGGTTATAATCTCTTCGTCAAAACATAATATACATGTATCAAAAGCAGAAATATTTCTGGATAAATCTAATTGTAAACAAAATTTTCCTATGAAATCAAAACATTTATGTCTACCTTCATAACCGCTCCATTCACCATCACTATTCTCATGCAATTCACACTCAGGTATTTCATCATTTTCAATATTTTCTGTGGTTTCATCTTCATCGAATAAGTATAATTAGGATCATTTATTGGATCATCTGAACTAAAATCTCTGTACTCTTCACCAGAGATACTTATACAGGGTGGCTGAGACCAAGTGTTACCAAATGAAAACGCTGTAATTTTTTTAATTTGGATTATTTTTTATTGAAATTTCGTGGAATATGTTGAAAACATATTACATTTTCTGAAAAATATGTTACTGCTCGATATGACCTCCTTTGGCTCTGATTATTTGATTGCGGAATTTTATTCCATTCTCGAACAAGAGCTGACTTCAATGCATCAACACTTTCGTATTTTTTAGTGGACACCTTACTCTCTAAAATGGACCATATGGAGAAATCAATGGGATTCAAGTCTGGTGAATATGGTGGCCATTCTTTCGACGAAATCAGCCGCGGAACGCAATTTTGTAAAAATTGCTGTGTCGCTCGAGCTTTGTGTGACGGTGCCGAGTCCTGTTGGAATGTCCAACGGTTCGTACCAAAGTGTTTACGTGCCCAAGGTAGCAAAGCATCGTTTAGGATCTTTTGACGGTACACCTCCTGGTTTACCTTGACTCCATGTTCGATGAAAACCAGAGGAGTGTGTCCATCTTCAGTCACTGCAGCCCAAACCATAACAAAAGCTGGTGATTACTTGCGCATGGCAACTCTTGTATTCAAATTATCGTTGGACTTGTGCTCTAACCAAACACGATCATTTTGTTTATTCACATACTGTTGAATGGTGAAAATTTTCTCATCAGAAAAGACAATTTTTGGAATCTCATCACGTTCGGCCAAGGCCTTCAATGCTCGTGTTCTTTCAAGCCTAACTTTTTTTTGTGCCTCCGTAAGATCTTGAACTTTTTGTATCTTGTAGGGCTTCAAGTGTAGTTCATTTTTCAACATGGTTTGAATGCTGTATCGTGAAACATGTAGACGAGCGGCTAATTGATTGGCACTTTGACGAGCATTTCGTTGGATTCGTTTCTTCACGTTTCGTATCATTTCTTTTGGTGTTGCTGTCTTTTTAGGACCGCCTCTGTTGCGTTTAGCGATGCTACCAGTTTCGTTGTATCGAGTTATGGTTCGATACACAAACATTTTATTCACATTCAAATGCTGGAGCTGACGAACTATTGCTGTTTGTGAATTTCCACCCAAATACAGTGCAATTACACTATTACGTTTGAATTCCGTTACGATTTTTTAATGAAGATATTAATTTAGAACAATTATTTGTTGACCACATGTAAACAACTAACCAAACTTCAATCTGTCAAAAAATTGACGCGCGAAAATGACAACTACACAAATGACAGCAGAGTGAAGTCAGTAACAATTGGTCTCAGCCACCCTGTATTTTCAGCAATCACTTTCAGTTCACTCTCACTTATATAGAAACTTTCGTTTTGCCATTATTTAAAGATATTTAGAAAAAAATTATAAAAGAAATAGTCTCAGTAATTACGTGTTATCTGATAAATGGCACATGCGCTACTGATTCATACCCAACGTATTCAACACACTACTGGCATAGAAAATCATAATAAATTTGGTAAACAATTTTTTTTACAGTACGGCATTAAATTTTGGCCCAGGTGAAAATTTTGTTGAAATTATCGTGGCGAATAACAACACGTTGTTAACGAAGGAACCTAATTTCGCAAACATGGTTCCCCTAAACAACTCAAAACTTCGATAAAAATAAAAATTTAATTCCATATAATTTGGTGAATCACATAGTTAGTAAAATACTACCTGCCAATTATTTTATTTTTCACGATTTAAAAAGCTAAAGAAAGTTGAAAGAAAATAATAACAAAGTGTTAAAGTTTATTTTAAATGCAGTTATGGTTTATTAATGTGTACAAATAACCAATCAAAAAATTAAGTTATTTTTATATTTTTATTCAATAGCCCTTCTGAAAAAATGTCGCATTCTGGTCGGAAAAAGAACTTAGTCTGGTCATATTATGAAGAATTGCCAAAAGTTCCAAATAAAACGGAAGTACGTGTTAGGTGTAAGAAATGTCAACATGAATTACAAGGTTTGCTTGCTCGTATGATTAAGCAAAACCAAATTTGTTTATCAACATTTAATGATGATGTTGAAATTGTCGATAACTTCATAGAAACGGGAGATGATTTAGCTCTTTTTTCGCGTGCAACTACTTCTACGATAACATATGAATTGGACCGTAAATCATTACAGAAACAGCATACAGCTTCAATTGATAAATATGTGGTAAAAACTAGTAAAAATGCCAATATTAAGCTTGATAAGCAACTAGTTGCTTTCAGAAAAGTTAATAATAAGGAATATATTAAATTTTGTAAAATGGTCCGACCTGGATATAACCCTAGATTTAGTATATGAAGAGCAAATGAATTCTGACGAATGTTTAAGAGATCAAATAGTTTGTCTTACGGATGTTAAAAACCAACCCATATATTGTGTGCGTGTGTAATAAAAGAGGCCGGAGAAGTAATTTTAGTTGAAAGAATAGACAGTTCTAGGCAGAAACATGATATTCAACATTTACGCAATTTAACGGATCAAATTATTAAAAATACTGAAGAAAAATATTTATGTAAGGTATCAAGTCGAGTACAACAATGCTCCTAACATGGCTGGCTTAAGAATGAACACATAAATGCAATTTATTTGCACGTGATTTGGGGAAAAGAAGTGAAGAAATAACGCAGCATGTAGTGCAGATTGTTAAATATTTCCGGAACCATCATTAACCGACAGCTACTAATGGAAGTGCATTGATCGTTCCGCAAGAAGTTCGCTGGAACTCATATGGTGACACTCTCGAATCATATTTAAAAAACTGGCCGATATTGGTAAAAGTCTGTGAAGATCAAAGTCAATATATAAATAATGATGTTTCATCGAAAGTGCTGAATATGGAACAAGAAGTTGTGAGGATTTAGTTAGAATTTTAAAACCGATTTCAAATTCTCTGGACAAAATGCAAAAAAATACTTGTAAAATTGCGGATTCTGTGGAAATATGGAAAGAGTTAGAAGCCATATTGAAAAACGAACTTGCTTCATCAACTAGAGTCGAACGAATTTTTTCGAGCTTTGAGCTATTCAAAATTAAGAAATTGCCTAGGGATAGAGAAAGCGGCAAAACTAAGATTTTTGGCAAAGCAGCTGAATAAATAAAAACAGTTTTTCGTTTTATTCTGTGTCATTATAAAATACTTGATTTTAATTTTTAAATTACTTTATATTTTTATAATTTATTTTTTAATCAATACTGAACCGCCACAAGCAATGAAATTTACTAAATATGATAATTCATTCATATTCAAATTATTTGGTTTAATCTATATTTAAATGAATTTGTTTTTGTATATTATATTATCTTCCATTTAATATTTTAAGGAAATATTGAAATAAACTGATTGATATAAATTATTACAATTTTTTATTCAAGAATCCGATTTTTTGATTTTTTTTTTAATCAAGAAAATTACATGCCCTGCTAAAAATCAATAAACATATTCCAATTCAACTGGGTTTTAAATTATGTATTATTTATAATTTAATCTTTCTATTACTGCAAGTTCATGTTCCGCACTCTCAATTTGGAAAATTCTCTTTTTATCTCTCTCGCCTTCAATTTTTATTTGGAACACTGTAGACGTTTTAATTATCGGCATAACATATCGTAGAACATTCGAGTACCTTGTACTTGTAGTACTATAGCGAATTATGACTAATTTTTTCAACCAATAATCTTATTGGAAATGTTGCAGTTCTTCCAAATTTTTCATCTATTTTGTAGAGTCAAGTTATCAAAAAAAATTATCATCAGTCCAAAAGCTAGTGCCGTAAAATGTGGTGGTTGAAAATTGATTGAATATAAGTATGTATTGATCACAGTTGTTGTCATTCAGATCAACACTAAAATGGAACTATTTCGTACGATTATGCATTCCATCGCTAAACACTAAATATACTATTGTGATAGACAGCACAATCACCAGTCAGTCGTGTTATAGTAGAAAGTGAAAAATACAAATAAACAATTCTTACACGAAGCTTGAAGTCTGAATGAAAATGGGTACATAAGCAGCGTTTTTCTGAAAAACAATCGGGTTGAGTTCGCGATAGCTTTTTTCAAATTTGTCCAAGTTAAAATTTAAAATTTATTTATTTTTTAATTAAATAATTTAGATTTAATAGTAATCTACGTTTAACCGAAAAAATCCATCATAAAAGTTGTATAGTTTTCTTGTAATATCGTTGTTCTGTATAGTTCTGTATAATATCGGAGTAGTTCAGAACTATACAGAGCAACGATATTACAAGAAAACTATACAACTTTAATGATGGGTTTTTTCAGTTATACGTAGATTACTATTAACACTAAATTATTTAATTAAAAAATAAATAAATTTTAAATTTTAACTTGGACAAATTTGAAAAAAGCTATCGCGAACTCAACCCGATTGTTATTCAGAAAAACGCAGCTATAATCTGAAAGAACTGCATTTGGTAGAGTAGAAATTTGTTCATTAATACTAAAAATACAAATTATGGTACTGAAAGTTCCAAAAATATTTACTTCGTAGTTCCAAAATTCACACAGGACGAGTTTACTCTCCAAAGAAATGAATGAAATCAAAATATATGAGTAGTACATATTTACTTGATTAACTGATTGGACTGCTGGATCAAGTCCTGGACAAGTGTCCCGAATAACGCTGGGCCTATTCTTTTAGCACACAAGACAACACAATTCTAATTTACTAGAAGGAAGAATAAAGGTTAAATAAGTTTAATGGTTACCAATGGTATTGATCTTCAACAATTGCTTCTTTAAATCAGCACCTAAAAAAATTATATTATTTCACATGCATCTGGAGATTTCCTGAATTATAATTCTAATTGAATACTTTCTGGCTTTCTAAACAATATAAAAAATTATTAATTTAATCTATCTCGAAGTACTGAAACTAAATCAAATTGAGTTATGGTACTGAAAGTTGCAAAAATATTTATGTAGTTCCCATTAATATAGGACGAGCTTACTAATAAAATGAATGAATAAAAAAATTTCAAGATGTAAATAGAAAGATCCCCAATTCCAGCAATTGTATCATAATAATTTATTGCACCTGCAACTGGAAAACTCACACACCGCAAATGAATTACTGAAATTAAGTTTATTTGAGTTAAGTTAATTAGTAAATTATTGTCATTTTATTATTTTATTCACAAGTTGCATAATGGCTACTTGTTGCAATGAATGCCTTTGCAGCATACAATTAAAATATTAACCGTGTATTCTAAACTAATTATTGGGTTTAAACAAAGTGTATTATTAAAATTAAAGTGTTCATTTGAGCCCTGAAGGCAAGCTCGTTTTCGATTATATCAAAAATGATACAGCACGACCTTAGTTTCGTTAGTTAATCATATCAAACAATTTCGAAGGTACCAGTATAAAATTGGAGTGGAGAATGAAACGGATAATGAAAACGACTGTTATACTCAATCAGCAGAAAATTTCTAGTAGAAAAAATGTGTTTTTGCAAATCAGCGCTAGAGACAGCACTATCACAAAAAAGGATTTTTTTTCTACTGATATTTTTAGAAACCAACAGAAAATTTATGAAAATTTATCTCACTGTTTACACAGAAAGTAATATTTGATAAAAAAACACCGTTATTTTCTACACAATTCTTTTTCCAAATAATATATATAAACGACATAAATCACGATTTTAGTTTGAGGTAAACGACACAAGTTGGTGGTAAAAAACAAAGTGTTAACGGTGTCATTAACAATTTAAAACATTAGATATTTTTGCTAATTCGGTAAGTTTAAATGATTTAAAATGTGTATCAAAGTGTATTTTCTTGATTAAAAATGTAAATAATAATTAAATTGACTCGAATTAAACATCAAATTATTAGTTTACATTCATAGTGTAAAACGACGTTTGTGTTTTTGGGGACAAAGAGTAAAACAACACATAAGCCACAATAACTGCAAACAATTTTGGCGCAATTTTAATTGTATTTATTTATTATTAAAAATAAATTTGAGACCCTATAAATTTGTCAGTGAATCATAAATACATTAAAGTTTGAAATGTTACGTGTAAATCTCTTTTAATGTTTATAAACACAGTAGATTTAAGAAATCCTAAATTTTGTAATTTGGCGTTTGTGTTATTTGTGTTTCCATATAGAAAAATGAGCTCAAGAGAAAAATTGTTCGTTGAATTGCAAATCTTCTACTGGTTTGCAGAATATGAAAACAGATGTCCCAATATCAACAACAGCTCTAACAGAAACCGAACAAGCACATAATTCAATTATAAATAATGAAAAAATTATTTGTATAATTGTTCCTAATTTAATGGAAAGTGAACAAATCAATGATGTTGAAGACCATTTAGAGTTCGAATTTTTAAACTGTGACATGCAAGATTATGACCACCATGAGGTAATTATAGACACTCAAAATGTTTTAGATATCGTAGCCATCGCGTCAATCGCCTCACATCATAATCTAGAGAATGAAACCGAAGAATCAGTCACACGAAACCACCAAATTCAATCGAAATCTACAAAAAAAACCAAAGAAACGGGAGCAGAATATAGCACAAAAAAGGGAATTTTAATTAATAAAAAAAACGGATGATGCCAAATCCTTGCGAATGTCGAGCGAATTGTTATAATAATTGTGTTAGCATTACTAGTGAAATCAGACAACGATTGTTCAATGATTATTGGAATCTACCAACGCCAGAGGGAAAATATAAATTTCTCAGCAGTTGCATAAAGAAGTCAATTAAACGAAAATGAATAAAACATTCGAGAGCGCGAAAATGTACCCTAGTTTATAGCTTAACTTTTCCAATAGAAAATACAAAAATATCAGTTTGTAAACAGGTTTTGATGAGTACGTTGAATATAACCGCTGCTAGAATTCGAACTGTAGCAAACAACTTCAAAGATGTCGATGTTATTTTAAAAACGTCCCGAAAAAACAGGAATTATCGAAGTATTACGCAATCTCAGCAACTAATTTTTGAATCAAATTATTTCAAGCTTGCCTGCCGTTCCTTCTCATTACTGCCGGTCGTCGTCTATCAAAAAGTACCTATCTTCTGATATCGGCACAATAGCCAACTTCCATGGACTGTACAAGCAGAGTCAAACTGAACTAGGATTACGCTTTATAGGATATGATTTGTTTCGTATCACTTTTAAATCAAACTACAATATTGGAATACATAAGGACAAATGCGAGAAGTGCGAATCTAACAAAAATACTCTTCATAAAACAAATGAATTGAAAGACAAATATGCCGCTCACATTAGACACAAGGATGAGTTAAAGCAGATATTTTTACTCAACAGTCGGAAGCTAAAACAAATTCGTCTCTTCTAGTCTGTTCATTTGATTTACAAAAGGTTTTAAATGCACCATGGTAGGTTTCAGTGGTTGCTTACTGCACACTTAGGCCAATTTTTAGGCCCATTGTGATACCACTCATTCACTCCACATCATTAACCCACCTACTTCACCTACTCACACAACTACAGTATACCACCTGCACATTGCAAGCTACATGTCAACCTGTACATTGACATGGAAGGTGGGTCGGCGCGTGACACGGAATTCTGCACTCCATCAGAGGGTCTTAGTTGTATTTATTAGCATCACCGATCGTAATCAATGATGAAAATTCGATTTGCATCTAGCCTCTGATGGGATTCGAATCCAGCACCTCCCGGTCCAAGTGCCGAAGCTTTAACTACTGCACCACTTGCCCGGTAAATGCACCATGAAAATCACGGAAAACGCGGAGCCATCGAAATATGTAGTAATCTTTGGAGATTGTTAAATTTAGTTGATAATCGTCACAGGGTTAATAAAATATCACTTTATTGTGATAATTGTGCAGGACAAAACAGAAACCGATGTACTATCGGAATGATCAAGCATGTATCAGCAGCTGAACATATTAAGGAGGTCACATTATCATTCTTATTTACTGGGTACACGTATATGCCTGTTGATTCAGTGCATGCTGTTATTGAAAACCATTTAAAAAATCAAAATGTTTGGCCATACAAAGAATACCCGACCCTAATTAGAAATTCAAGAATAATTCCAAAGCCGTTCGAAGTTGAGAACAAGAAAATAATTTTTATGATTTTACCTCAACAGTTGCGAATAATTCCAAAATTAAACGTCTTTATAAATCTTTCAAGGAAGTACAATTTAAAATAAAAATTGAAAATTCTAGTTATGTTGGATACACATTCGGAAAGTTATATTGAAGGAGAAATGAAAATGAAATCTGAGTTTCCTCGTCGGAACTATAACTTTAACATACAGAAATATAACGATTTGAATACCAAGTGCCAAAACACATTATACAGGAAATGTATCATAATGACTTTAAAGTTGTGCCAACAAATTCGTCCATTCGAGATGTACTAAACGAGACCGATGAAGTTGAAACCGTAGAAGAAATAGATGCCTAAGACTAAAACGTCTGTGATAAATTTAACAATGTTAACAAGTAACTAAGGGTTAATACTTTAATACTATAATCTTAAGTAAATGAATTATTTCTATTTTATTTATAATATTTTAAAATTATTTAAAGCTTTTGTTTTTTTATTATTTTTATCTTAAAATTTAAAAAAAAATTATTTTGAATTATGTGATTAATGAAATAAATTTAATTTTTCTATGAAAATGAAACAAACGACAAACTGTTTTTATTTAAACCTGCCAAAAGCACAACAGCCCTCAACCGACATCTAGCGTAAATCAATTAGTACAAGCGCCAAATGGAAAAATCTTGACACATAAGCGACCGAATAAACATGGCAAGTTCACCTAATAATTACTAATATAATAAAAATAATATTTGGTGGTTTTTGTTGAAATGTTAAATTTAAATCGGTCTTTCCTTCTCCCTTAAAATTTTCCAAATGTCGCTTGTGCTGTTTGATCAAAGTATCGTCGATATGTTAAAACGTGTTTAAAGAAAAAGGTAATATAAAAGAAAACTATTTGTTTATACATAAATAAGGACTTTCAAAATTTAAAACAAAATATAAACAAAAAACAATCGCCTGCAACGGTAGCACCCCACAAATGTTTTAAAGTAATTTTAATTTCAAATGTTTTAAGTTTTTTAACAAAAGAGTTAGAACAACCTCCTGTAACTACCCTGGGTTTATATTTTTGTGATAGCCTGAATTATTTTATATATACAAGAGCAACATAACATTCATAGCCAGCGTCAGTAGCACTACAAAAAATTTTAAACACATTTTTACCAAAATTGTTAGAAAAACCATCTGGTACTTCCCTGGGTTTATGTTTTTATGATAGCTGAGATTATGATAATCATAAGCAACATAAGAATCGTGCTGGTGTCAATAGACCTACACAAACACTTTAAAGCCGGCATCAATGGAAGGTTATGTTTCTTATGTTGCTCATTTACGAGTATATAGAACATAATCACACTATGTAAAACGACATAAAATGACAGTCCTTATATACACGCAAATCGTTTTTTAAAGAAAAAAATCTTTTCTCTTAAACTTCCTTGTGAGAATTACTGATTTGCTTAAAAATTTCATAAATATTCTGCTGGTTTCATCTTTTTTGTGGTAGGGCTGCCTCTAGCGATGAATAGCAAAATCACATTTTCTCTGTTGAATATTTTCTACTATTTTATACAGCATTGAAGATGTGCAACCTCAAATGATTGACTATTATTTTCGAAAAAACACCAAAACATAAAAAACTCATCTTCACGTGTACAATTAATATGGTACTAAGTTAGCCGAGAATATCAGGCGATAAAAAATTTGAATTATTGACTTATTTGCGGTCTTACTTTGGGAAATTTACAACAACAATCCCATATATTTTATTCCAAATTGGAATAGTTTTCAATAATTTTTTTTTGCTGGTATAGAACAATTCTATTAAATATGTAGTTCTAATGTTCACCACCAAAACAGTTTTATTGAATACTTTTATTTTTAAATATTGGCAATAAAAATATAAAAGTGATTTTTGCTATTTTGACATCGATTTTTTCTAAACAAGGCGAACAATTATTTACGATTTGTAATAATATTCAATAAGGTTCACATTACTATTTATTTGAATATATTTAGTTGCGTTTTCACGTTATTTTGAAATTCAAAATGTAATTGTTACCAACTAATAAAAATAAATAAATAAATAATAATTTTTGGTTGTTATTTTGAGCTCAATATTTATTCCTATTCAGAATGGGAATTGCTTGCACCAAAGTAAATTATGATGACGTTAGCCAAAAATTACTTGTTATTGAAGTTAGCAGTAAATTTTCGCCGAAAAAAATTTGGGTTATTAATATCACATAATTCCAATGTTTAAAAGAAATATGGACTGGATGAAGTTACACCAATTCTTAAACGGCTGGATCCCATGTTTATAATTTGTAGTATTGAATTTGAGTTGTTGAACTAACGGTGAACACGGGTGTTAAAAATCCGGACATATTTTATGTAGAATCATATTGAAATAGAGTAAAAGCTGAACGCATGTTTAGTGGTAATTTGGGCTGGGTCAGATTATACTAATTTCGAAAGTGCTGGACAATGAATTTGAGTTGTGGCATTAACAGTGAACATCTATGCCACTAAAACCTATACAAATAAATTAAAAGCTGGCGACGTCTTTAGTGGCAATTTGGACTGCGTCAGATTAGACCAATTCTTAAAGAGCTCTAAATCCCATGTTTATAAATTGTTTAACTATAACTAACTCGATAGTAAAGTCTGTAAAATATGGTATGCGAGAGCGCTCCAAAGTCCTGATAACATGAGAACTTCCGCAATATCGTCGTGTTTCACTACTTGCAGTGTGTCCCAAAGTCAGCTTAACGGTGAAGATCCTGAATATCAACTAATAATCAAATGTCAACCTCAATCTTCTCGGGATCCGAGACGTAGATCGCATTAAATTTAAATTAAGACTAATGACCAAAATATTTAATAAAATTCGGGTCGACACTTCCTCGACACGCGAAGTCATATCAACGTACCTTAATTGTTCTTAACTGTCAGCTATGACCTGTTCCTGTTTGCTGAGAATACTTTAATACCCGATGGTATCCGGCTGACCGACGCTGAGCAGGGTCGACACGTTACTATGATTAAGGCGTTTGCAAAGATTGCGTCAATATTTGGGTTCGGCGCCAAGCTTTTAATGGTATCAGCAATTTAAATTCTCTATCGACTTATTGCTATTCGCATTTATTTGTGTAATTTGATTGATTAGCATCTCGCTTCAAAGATGTCTGCCTTTGCAGCAATTTATTTTGAAATCTGTATGACCGTCTTCTTGACATAACCCCAATAAGTGGATACCACACGTTGTAAGCTGAAAATATTTATCCATAAGCCAGTCCATTTTACAGATTCCATGTTTAACTAACTTTAAATTTTAATGTGGTTCTTGCATTTTAGCTTGGCATCGAGGGCCATGTCAAGGTATTTGGCTATATTTGAATGTGGAATATTGTTTAAGATTTCGGCTAATTGTGTCGATTTTCGTCGTCAAGGAGCATATGATCCACTACCTAATAATATTTCGGGTCCCGGATATTGTATAATACTTCACAATTCGTTGAATAGTATTATTTGTACCATATGTAGGTCACTAGTTTTGTATAAATAATCCATTGTGGAGCCAGTCGAATCTTGTATGGAATCATTTTCAAATTATGTTTCAAGATTCATCTTAGTGACGTTCTGGAGACCCCAACTGAATGCATGCTAACGAGTAGACACAGATGGATCATCTGCGATACTCTGTCATACAACCTCTACAGCTGGTTCATTGCGAACAGGTTTGCATTGAAAGCGGTTGTATCATCAGCTTTGGTCCGTTCTTAAACTACTAGGTATATTTAGTTATTATAAATTTTTTTATTTCTATTATATGTATAATTCTAAAGTGGAAAAGAACTAATTTTTAAAACAGCGAAAGAACAGAAACAGAATCCAAGTTAATCCTTCATTTTAATAAATTGCTGTTTTATCATTTATTGTAACAATAAATAAGTAGGTGTTTTGTTTCTACTACGTCGATGAAGGACTATGTTTCCGCTGGTTGATGTTATTTTCATATAATGGTCATTTTACATTTTTATCACTTAACCCTTTGAATTCGGTCAAGAAAAACTCGAAACGATCATCGTTAGTAATAACGATTGCCAATTACATTTGATTGGTGTTCGCCATGAGTTGTCGGGCACTACTACAGGGATCTACTGCATACCGTATAAGACTCGTATACTGTTGTAGAATAGGGTCCATTAGCCCCGTTAGTATTACCAAATATATTAGAAAAAACTTTAAGTCTAAAAGGTTTCGATTGTCATTTAAGAATTTCAAAATAATAAAAATAATAAAATATTATTATCAGCATTAATTTTATTGACAAACAATTGAGGTTTTCAACTTCAAAGCTTTTCATCATTAATATTAAGTTCATATTTTTGTGTATTTCGAACGATAAATTTCCATCTTATTTTCATAATTGAGTTGAAGAGTATAACGTTGAGTTTCGAATATACGAAACGGGAAATTTATTTTATTAAGTGTTTAAAGCTTTTAAAGAATTTATAAGCTTTTATTTGAATTAGGCTATTCAATGTATTTTCTTTCCTTGAAACGTTTATTGGAAACAATTTCGTTTTATTCATTTTCTATATAAAAGACAGAATGGTTTGGTTTCGTTTTTTGTATTTTGCCAAGTAGTCAATTTTTTAAATGATTTTTATGTTTTGTCTGGTTTGTGAATGTATTTTCGGATCGTTCTCCTGTGTGTATGAATTTCATAATATACATAATAAAAAACTACCCGTAAAAAAGCTTCATACAGAAAACTTAAAAATAAAATAAATGTTTGCCACACCAAAATGGAAAAATGCACAAAACGGCTATTGTCAAGGGAACCATTACAAAGGTAGAACATTCTTTTTTTGGTTTTAGTTTGTATTTTTGGATGAATAGTAACTTACGTAATAGTATTTCTAGATAACAACACACTTTTTTTCTTATTTGATTTGATTGAAGTTCAAATTACACTGTAGGTGTAAATTTGTGTGTGGGCATACGCACAATATCAAGATATAATGTTCTTTTATACAAATTGTGTAAATATTTCAAGTTACGTTGACGTACTATACCTATTTGTAACCCTTGTAAAATTATTGAAACGTAATATGTAAATTTTGTTCTACGAAGGCTGGAAATTAGACATGCGCTTATATTACAGGACATAACACTTATCAATTTTATATCTTCTCACTTGAACAAGTGTTATTGCCTCACATGCTTCTGTATCCCGAGTGATATTACCAACTGTGACAAATTAGCAATTTTTTATACGTAAACTAATTTTAGAAAGAGAACATTTTCGCCTGTCGGTTGTATAAAATGTTAATTTTATGTAGTCCCGGCCCAGTGGTTTGAAATAACGCTAATCTCTATTTTGTCTTAGGTATACATAACTACATAAATTATGAGTTTGTCAAATAAAAAACAATTTCCAATTCAAACGTCACAATTGCCGTCTTGAAAACATACGCATCAAAATCAGTAAAACCGATTCCAATGAAAACCATAATGATGCCTGGAAAATTCAAGAGTTTAAGCAAATGTGTGATTATCTTGAAGTTCTTCAAAACCAGAGAATATATGTGTACAAGTATTATGATATTTTATAGCTTTTGTTCGAACAAGGACTTGTATTTTGCTAAAAAGAAATCTTTCAATTTATTATTCTGCGAATCATGACATTTATCTGATCATTGAGGTTTCGATATGAACAAAACCTGATTTGAGTGGATGTTTTTTCTAAGAATAAACCTATTCATAGACCCCTTACATGTGTAAGTATATACCAACATTGAATTTCAAGCCACATGGAACATTAAATTTCTAGCCATCCTTATTGTTAATTGATCCCGCCCGCTAAATAATATATCGATAAAATTTAGTTTTGAATGTTAAAAGAAATTATTTAAATTTGGATTGTAGATATGAGAAGAATGTCATGTAGGCACGGATGTGTTACTATCATTCAACAATAAATTATTATTGAAACAATTTGATTGAGTTTTATTACACTGTTAAATTACTTGCCGAAGTACATTTACAAATCATAATTTTTCAAATATGTACTATTTATTTAAAAATTCGAAATATGGATGAAACAAAATAATTATTAAAGGAATAAATAAATAATACAAATTAAAATTAAGTGTGGAATTAGTTAAAATAAAAATGACACAATGCTTTGACACAATTATTTAAAGAATTGTTTCTTGCTTACCACTCAAAATATTGAGGTTAGGAATTTTCCACCGTACATCTTGAGTATTTTATCAATGAGAGCCAGTAGAAGCCACTTACAGAGATTGAGACAAGATACCGCTATATAAATCGAATTGGCCAAACTTTAGAGCGCATTTTCGACGAATACCGGGAATGTTCTCTAGAGATAAGCCTATTCGCCCTATATAGTAAGTAGTGCTTTGCTCCAATCTCTGGAGATGGCTTGTTATTGGCCCAGAAGATAAAATACACAAAAAAAATCGATGAAAAATTGCACCTTCTTATAATTTTTTTGTCAAAGCTGTATTTGTTATTTGGTTGTTTACTTTGTTCTTTATTTTAAACATTCCTTTAATATCTATTGTATTTATTAATTTTTATAAATTTTCGTATAAATTATAATATGATATTATTTAACAAAATTATAATTTTTAACCAAATTTTAACTAATTTGCATTTATAAAATATTAACATCCTAAAGTTGCAATACTAAAACAATTCAATATGGCGGTTATTGCAATCCATTTAAATCAAGCGTACAAAAGCATTTTAGTGGGAAATATTCAGAAAAAAGTTATCCGCAATGGAATTCAAGCGTAATAGTTTCATTGCTCTATATTTGGCTGGAAAACCACAGCCGCAGATTGTTAACCAGTTAAAACATCTACATGTGAATAAAATGTTTGTGTATCGCACCATAAATCGTTATAACGATACTGGCAGCATTGCAAAACTTCATGGTGGTGGACCGAAATGCACTGCAACATCGCCGGATATCATTCGGAAGGTGAAGGCCAAATTGGCTCGGAATCCGCGCCGTAGCGGCAGAAAAATGGCTCGTGAGGCGAACATTTCGCTCGAACGGATGCAGCACATATTGAAAGATCATCTTGGACTAAAGGCCTTGAAATTCCATAAAACGCATGGTCGCACCGATGCTCAAAAAAAGGTAAGAGTGGAAAGAGCAAAGGAGTTGTTACGCTTGCACGAAAGTGGTGATTTGCCGAATTTGGTTTTATCCGATGAGTCACCGTTCGTTATTGAGCAATATGTGAACAAGCAAAACGACCGGATTTACTTGCCCAGCCGTTCTACTGAAAATTTGGATCAACGGATTGTCACTCGAAACCAAGAGCCGCCGATGGTGGCCAAATGGCTAAAGGTGGCCAAATCGAAAACTGCTAATGCAATTCGAAAATTTAAATATTTGTGAACATTTTTTACTTTGATTAAATAAAATTCATCATAAAATAAAAATTCTGTGGCGTTTTGTTTTGGTGACACTTCGTGTCAGCCACCCTGTATATAGTAAAAAGCGAGTTGCCACTTAGCCTGTACTGGAGTGATCTAATTGATGATGTATAAAACAGAGGAAATTTACCAGTTGAAAAGTTCACGCTACTCGCCACATTAGGCAACGCTATCGCAAAAGATAATGTCCAGTGTTATTTTATAAGCAGCGAAAAATATTCCAGCGGAATAAAATCTTAAAAATATTACTTCATTTGTGAAATTGCTTGACCTCCAGTTCAGTTCAGGTATTTGGTGTATGGAATTATGCAAATTCGCTCATTTCCTTACGAATTGCAATGAAGTTTGACTTGTAGTATTTGATAGGGACTCTAAAGTGAGTTCGAATAATAGTCTGGTAATCCTCTATGCTGGTTGAAATTCCGCACTTTCTTAAACACTTATGATGAAATTTTGTATCAATGGTGAAATTTCGAAAAGGAAAATATATGTTACAAACCCACTAAAATCATCCAACAAAACTTAATCATAATTGTTTATGAAAATGCGGAGACGACCAGCATAGAGAGGTACCAGACTATTATTCGAACTCACTTTAGAGTGATGAGGTACTAGATTCGGTTCATGCTGGCTCAAACTCCATCAAATCGTAACCAATGGTGATTGACCATAGCTATCTATTAGAGCTGCAAAAACTCAAAAAATTATACAAATAACTTAAATGATGATCCTTCTTCTAATTCACAATCTCGAAATTCATATGCAATCCTATTTATTACTCATTCCAGATCTGTATAGTCAAATTTCAAAACCTCCAAAATGCACCATCGAATCTACTTAAATCGGGCAGCAAAAAAGATACCAAATTGTTTCCTAAAATTTATGTGTAGTCTAAATGGCATCCTAGAGTCGAAATCTCATCCTAATTGGTTACAAAATGGTGGAGTTTGGTCCAGCATAGACACATTCCAGGATATTTTACAAAACTCACTTTAGAAGCCCTCCACTACAAATCAAATTTCTTTATATATTGTTAGGAAATGACGAAGTTCTGCCTAACATTTTAAGTATTAAAAATTTCCTATACTGAGTTCTGTGACTTCAGAGGTCCAACAATTTGTCAACTCAAGTAATATTTGTGAGATTTTGTTCCGCTGGAATGTTTTCTTTTATACAAACATGAGGAAACAAAATTAAATATTTCCGTACGTTATAAAACAAAATTAGATATTATTTTTTGCGATTGTGCTGCCTCTAATCGCCGGTTTAGCAACATAGAACTCTAAACCTCAACATTGGCAATGTTGAAGCATTATTAGCTAATGCTCATTTAAAATCGCGAGTATAATAAGAAATTAATAACTACAAGCACAGATAACCTAGCAGATGAGCTAACAACAATAAACACTACTTGTATCATCTACATTTACGATGTTATACACTTTACTGGTGGAAGTGCCATCTACAAGGGACATTAAAAAATATAAACAAAAATTGTGCCATTATACAAACATCGGGCATTAAATAGATAAAGCATCAAATTGGTGATCGTGTGTTTATTTATTTGTTCAAATAAAAAAAAATATCAATGGAAAGAGATGAGATTGTTGGTGAAATTATTCATGTGTATTGTAATGCGGGTACTGTATTTTAATTAACTTCTGTATTCAAGGTCGTTTTTGGTTGCAAAATTAACTTTTTCGTTTTTTATAAAACCCGGTGTTGCGAAGCATACACGATGGATCGGTCGATCACAATAAGCACCCGGGTTAGGAATGAAAACGAAAGATTTAAAAAATTTTATTGGTTTATTTTTCAACGAAATCTCCTTCTCTCCAAAAATACGATTTCTCAAACTCTTTAAAATACGCTTGCCATTGTCATTAAAATATTAATTTCCGTTGCGTATACGACACGCCTACGACCTCTGCTATTTCGCGCACTTTGGTTCGGCGATCAGCGAGGATCATGTCGTGCAACTTTTCAACGATTTAGGTCTAGGTAACAACGTCTGCCGGGTGGCCTAGCTGCTCATGATCAAAATCGGATGTACGACCACGTTTAAATTCGTTGAACCAATATCTCATTGTTGTCATAGATGGTGAAGAGTCCCCATAGACAGCATCCATCCTCCGCATTGTTTTCCATCCAAAAATTAAAAAGCGAATTACGAATTGATATTGCTCCTTTGTCCATTCTATTGAGAAACACAAAACAAGACTGATACAACTGGATGCCAAATAAAAACTGACCTGTGAACTATGTAGACTGAAATTTAGTATGGTGTCATTTGATGACGCCACCGGCTTTGAAACACGAGTACTTCTTGATCGATCCTAGTACTTTACCGCTTCCTATGTTATAGATTTGTCAGATTTTACTAGTCATGGATTTATTTTTACACATACAAGATATGTCGTAAAATTATAGTCGGCGGTACCAAACTCTTCTCTTACAAAAAGTAGTCCAACTATCAGAGATCATTTCATCAGCGCCTGGTGTACTTTCTGAAATCTGGACAACATTGTATATCAAGAATATACATGAGATACGCTCGTTTAGCGTTAGACACATGTTTTTGTCAACGTTTTGTCATTTTGATATTCAGATAGTCAGATTTAGTCTTAAATCTGGCAGAAACTGAAAACAAAACTAGCAAATCAATTGTTACTTGGTTTTTGGCTCTATATACTCAGTCCACTCAGCCGATATTTCAGCTGTACTCTAATACGAGATCAAGAGTTGACCTTGACATTATGTATAATTTCAAAGCGTTTTGTCGAGTTGCGGTGGTTTGTATCGCATATCCATAATTTTTAATCTTAAAACATATATTTTTGATATTTGATACGTTTCTGCACAACACTTCTGTAGTTTCGTTCAGAATTTTCGGGATGTATCGAAGGGATATTGCGATGAATGTCGGGCCATCGATGGGGTATGGGGAGGTTCTGTTTTCGTTCGATTTGTTGTGTTTGTGCTTTGAGAGGATGAATAGGTTGCGAGTACTAAATTAAAAATTTAAAATCGTATTACGCGCAGCATTAAATTTATTTTGCATAATGGTTGTTTACTTCTCGATGGATGAATTCATTAACACGCGATTCATGTATATGAAATTTTTTGTTCATTTCATTCAAAACCAAATTATTAAATTGTCCCGTGCAGTATTGTAATAATATGAAACAATTTTATACACTACAGTATCTTAATTTATAATTGACAGTATTACTTTTTAAGCCTTTGCATTTAAAAGACATCTTAAAACTTACCGGTTGTGAAGAAACTGACGATAGCTATATTTTAGACATAAGCATGGTATAAGCAACATAACTTGTAAATATGTCAGTTACCAACGTCAAAAAACAAATAAAATTGAGCTGAATGCTAATTGGAAATAGACCAGTTGACTGTATGTAATCCAGGAACTAATCTTTTTTGTTTTCCGATTTTCGGTGTTAGTGTTTTAGCGACATCCGACTATTTTTGGTCGGTTTTCGGATGTTGAAAGGTAAATTGCTGGCATTTCAACAATTAAATTATATTTCAAATGTAATTAACGATTACAGAATTCCACCAAATAACTCCTTCTGAAACCCGGATAGATTTAATTCGAAATATATTAAATGAAGTCCCTCGGTAATGGAGTAATCATCTTTACTTTCTGCGCGATACAATTGAACTGAAGTACTAAAACTTTTATGGTTACATTTTATGTTATAATATTGACGTCAATTTCTTCTGATCGGCTATTGTTATTAAGGCTTAACCGGTTTAAAAATGTTGGAGATATTCACCAATTGCTTTCTATTAGTCAAGTTTTTCTTAGAGGAACTATCGAAGTAGAGGAGGGAGTGGTAGGGAATTTTTGCTAAATGTGCCCGATAATTAAATTTTCGAAATATAGATCTTAGAACTACAAACAAATTAAGTATTGAAGTTACATTTTAATTTGCAACACGATGGCCCAGTTCGTTACTCTTTTTCTAGAGCTTATCTAGAGCTTAACTTATAATTGATTGCCTTTAGAAAGTCTTCGCTCGAGTAGACTTTTTGTCATAATCCTATCGATAACTTATTTAACTTATTCTTGTATCTACTCGAGACAAGTTGGAACAGACTCCTTAAGATTAGCTAATAATTGGACTTAGTGTTCATGAAGAGCAAGAGGGCTTGAAATTGTACAAAATTAATTTTACAATACGAAGGCAACTGTACATCTGCCAAATTTTTGGACGCAATTTTGGAATTTTGGTTTATTCATTACAACATTCAATTACCTAAACTCTCTTCATTGCTTGGAATTGGATTCGAAGAAATAGGACAATTGTATTTTAGGTTGGTTTTAAATTTGCAAGTCTCGACTTGGCTTTTGCGAAATCTGGTAATCGTGGGGTTAGTTAGGTCATGTCATCAACAGGGAGGCAGTGATCTACTTTGAAGTATTAATTTAGCAAGGTTAAAATTTTAAACTCACAAGCATGTGCACGCAATAATAGAACGGTTAAATTTATTAATTCCATATACGAGTTTTTTAGGCGAATTGGATCAATTCTATAATTATAAACTTCCATATTGCTATGTGTTAACAGCGTACGAATGGAACGTTATCCGGCTTTCTTGTTTAATGCTTGGTCGTACATTTACAATCAATCGGTCTATTAAATTAACTTCGCTCAAAAAATATTTTAATGGAAATTTCAAAAAGATAATATTGTCGTTACAATGAGAGTGGCCATTTTTTACAATTCTTAAATATTTGAACGGTGCTTTGACAAAATGAAATTTGTGAATTCAAACGAATTTTTACCATGATCTGCCTTAAAATATAAATGCACCTTATTAAATATGTGTATATTGTATATCTAACCGAACCAAGGTAAATGTAAACTTCTGTCACAATGAAACCAAACTGAAAGATACAATTATGGTTATAAATTTTAAAGTAAATTGATAAAGAAAACTCCAAGTAAATAGCATCGATAAAACACAAAACAAAAAATTGTGGAAAATACACCTTAGAGGGAAAAACTATATTTCAAAATATATTACGATTTTCGTCTCCACACACAAACAAGAAATAATACGAACAAAAAAAAAAATTGGAAAACTGTTATATATGATAAAAATGCAATTTTCTTTCGACAATATATACAAATTTTTGTTTTGTTTAAGAAAAACAAATTGTACAAAAAATTTCCCGTTATATACTTTTGTATACTAGGTATGTACTGCATCAAGATTTTCTATTCGAAATGTTACGTAAT
The DNA here is from genome assembly GCA_963691935.1 of Nephrotoma guestfalica. Taxonomy (NCBI): domain Eukaryota; kingdom Metazoa; phylum Arthropoda; class Insecta; order Diptera; family Tipulidae; genus Nephrotoma; species Nephrotoma guestfalica. Next base: position 208,114,019 of record OY829913.1, on the reverse strand, counting down.
AAGAAAAAATAGTAAAATAGGAAAAGCTTTTTGCTCAGTGCTTTTTAGTAGTTTAGTTGTTATTGTTGGTATACATATCTATAAGAAAAGGTATTGTGTATATTCAAGAAAATTTGCATGCCACAAAAACAATGCAAAAGCAAGATAACAATCTTTGATAGAAAATATATATATATATATTTGTTTTGGTTTTTCATTTCATTCAGGTTATATTTCGATTCGGGTGAAACGGTGACGCGAATGATATTGGGAAAATTTAGAGTCATATATATTTGTTTTCCTTTGTGTGCCCTATATATGTAGATAGGTATTTGGTTGCGATAAGAAAAACTTTTCTGGTTTTGTTTTATTGAAAAAATTATGGAAAAGTTTTCTTTATAGCATTTTCCCATATATTTTGATATACAATTCATATACGATGATAGTCATATATAATAATGTGTGGCATCAAAAACAGTATTTTCCCAATTTTGCATATTTTTTATTACGTTTTTTTGGTTGCTGTGCACTGCTTGTGCTTTTGGATTTGATTGGAATAGTTATACGTATATATAGAAAACAAAAGTTCGAATTTAAATGTAATAAGTTATAATGATGATATTTTTTTGCTTTATCTGCCAGTTACGTATATCAAATGTCACACTGTTTCAACTAATGAATACGTAGAATCATTGCGACGTATCTAGACGGATCTAGACATTCTATTTGTTATGAAAATTTATAAACTTACGTTTCTTCGTTTGTTAATGTGAACGACCAAGCGGCGCTTACCTAAAAATATACATAAATATAAACAAATATTAATAAATATGAAATTTCCAAAATAATAAAATATAAATTAAGTTATATATATAAATCCCTCAAAGAAATGGAGAAAACCCTATAAACTTTCCATTCGATTTCATAAGTGAACCCTTTTCTATTACGTATTTTACAAAAACCAGCAGGTATTCAATTTCATCTCTATGACATACCACCCTAAAAATTTACCTACGTATTAATCTTATTTAAATTTTTACTGTTAACCTATATTTACCGTTTACAGTATTTTCCCCGACATCTTTGTGTCTGTGTTTGTGTAAATATATTGTTGTTGTTTCAAATCAATCAAAAAGCACTTAATATCCTTCGACATTTAATACCAATTAAGGAACAATATTCAATTACACGTTTCCAATATGATTTTCGGTATTTTCTATAAACAAATTCTATTTTCGATATATACGAGTATTTTGTGTGTGTACATCTATCTATGTATTTGTATGTAAATACATTTTTCTAATAAAAATAAGACAATGGAAATATAAATGTTAAACCATAAAAACCACTTTACAATGTGAAGCCATTCAAGATGGGTTTTTATATTGTAAGTAATTAGTGAATGTTATTTGGATCAATTTGTGATGGGCATTTAGGAAGCAGTTGAAATATTATATAATTATGTACATATTGGTGAAATAAATGGGCTTAATGATCGATAATTGCGTTGTTCGACGACGTAATCGTTAATTCGTTTTTTTCTGAATGTTAATGTAGTAAATCTTTCAATTAATACTTTATTAATATTGCTGGAATCAAAACGACGGTAAACATTTCACTAAAAGTTTGTATAGCTCTTGCATTTTGTGAGCGATAGCGAAGTTTCTCAAAAAGTTGTAATTATTTGTGATAGTAATCAAATAACCGATATTTCTCAAAAGTACTTATTTAAGAGAACTGTAACGAACACCGCAGGAATGACGTTTGGATGCAAAAAGAATGCAATTTTATCGCTAATCGCTAGTTTAAATAATTTATTTTCAATTGTGTCACAATGGAGTAACTAATTAACTATATTAAGTAAAATTTATAGTTCTTGTTTCTGCTTTGAAAATTGTAAAGGATGGGCCCATCTAACTTTTGTAATTTAAATTGGCTCTAATTCAAAGACGAATGCATATTTTTCAAATCGGTTTGTTTTATTAGAAAGAGTGTACATGGTCATTAAGTATGGAACACAATTTCTTCCAAATGACTTCCATGGCTGGCTTTGCCGTACCCCATTCGTCGTCAACCCAATTTTTCAGAATATTTTCGATAGTATGGGCTCTTATCTCATCAAGGTAACTTCGATTTGATTTTTCAAGCCTTGGATAGTCTCTTAGCGTAACAGTAAAGGTAATGGCTCCAAACAAAAAAAAAATATAACTAAGTCTATCGCAGCTGCGTGGTGGCCAATTGACATCTCCGTTACGGCTGATTATTCGATCCCTGAAGACAGTGTACAAAAGACCGATTGAAACCTGTTGAAACCAAATGTCGTGTGTGTCCTCTTCCTGAATTCTGAGTAACAAAAACTCGTTTATCATGGCTCGGTAACGCTTCCCATTGACTGTATCGGCGGCTCCTTGCTGATCTTCGAAAAAATGGATCAATGATGCAGCCGGTCTAAAATCCACACCAGTCACTCGTTGTGGATGGTGGAAAAGACGATCGTCGGAAGATGATTTTTCGATAAAAAATGATAATGTTCTTTCAAGCGTTCCACAGCCCAACTAGCGAACCGAAAACGTTGCAGATGGTTATTTTGCTTCAGCTCTGACACTAATTGAACTTTGTACGCCTTCATATCCGAGGTCTTTATGCAAAATTTTCATCACAGAATCGCATGAAATCTTCGATTCTGGAGCACAATGGCGAGTTGATGTTGATGGATGATCAGACACATTCTGAGCAACAGCTGCAATGTTCTCGAGTGTACACGCTGTAAATCCACGTGTTGGAAACAACACTAACCCTAACGACACCAATAACAACCCAGTTTCACGAACTCGCTTTACAAATTGATCCACAAAGTGTTTTGTAGGCATTTTATTTCTACTGAATTACATTACTTAAAGTTTGGGTAGAACACTCACCAGTTTGAAAGTAAGTTATCAATATTCCCAAATTTTGTTCAAGCGTAAAGCGACTCATTTCATAAATGTCAAACATTAAACCAATTTTCTGTCAAACCGCGAATGACGTAAGCGTTACGACACTCAAAATAACCGGTAGTTGAAATTGCAAACGCTAGATGGGCCACCCGTTATTCTTATAATTAAGCATTTATGCCTAAATGAATAAATGCGCCAAAAATTAAAATAAATGCCACAAAAATTTACATGATATTTGGACATTTATTCATATGAAAAAACGTCCCAAGAAATGGGAGAAAATGTTAATTTTTTGGGGGATTTTATTCATTTTAGTTTTGGAACGAAAGTCCTTCAGAGAGCTCAACCTTGGCACATAGCCAATACGTTTCTCACACATATCGGGCTGTCTATAGGACTTCAGAATGTGTATTGTAGTTTTGAATAGGAGATCGGTGGTACCACAAAATGCCAATAGTAGTAAAAAATTTGATTAAAACTTTTTTTTTTGCTTTTTGTAGAACTTGTAGAACTTAATGTTTTAAGGAATTATTTACATATCTATTCGGTATCTTGAGCTATTTCTCGGAAACTGCAATATGATTGAATTAATAAAACCTAACCGGATGAATTTTCATGCGGATGTCGTACACGTAAGGGCTCGACTTCGGATAGGAGAATGTATTTGTGCAACTTTGCTGATGCATGTTAGAAATTGGTTATTTGGTAATATAGGAGCATCAGCGGCGAAGTGAATGTCAAGCACAGTGGTAGGCAGTGTGTCGGTGTCGATGATGTTGACATGGTGTTTGTGGATATTTGCTACGTTTGCACTTCATAAGTAATATCTACATACGCAATTAGAAAAACGCGAAAAATGTGATGAACTCTTACTTTTTAATTTGTTATCTAATTGAGCTGCGCAAAAACTGTTGTCAAGCATCCTTTATATATATAAAGGGTGTTTTATTTCGAGGTAGATATAACTTTAAGTTGGCATGAGTGGAATGAAGATAATCCAAATTAATCGATTCGTCAACGTGCAGAACAACTCGGACTTGATCCAACATCTTTATGGAGGATTTTGCATAAGGATCTTGTTTTACATGCTTACAAGATTCAACTTGAGCAGAAATTAAAACAAAACGACCACCGTTCGCGCTACCAATTCGGTGAATGGGCCGAAGCCAACATTGACATCGATGCAAACTTTCCATACACAAATTTGAGCTTATTTTTGGTTGAATGACAGAGAATTACAAGCAAAATTGTCCCATTTGGAGTGAAAATAATCCACTAGCTATTGTCCATAGACCATTACAGCCACAAAAGTGTTCTTTATGGGCCGCAGGAATCATCGAACCATATGTGTTCAAAAATGATGCTGATGAAAACGTTACAGTCAACGGAGACCGGTAAAGAAACATGGTTTCAAGTTTTTTGTCCCTCAATTGGATGGTATAGACAGTGTACCACATCCCATACAGCGTGTGATACGATTAATTGACTGAAAAAATATCTGAAGAACGATTAATAACGTGAAAGGGACCTGCCAGCTGGCCACCGCGTTCGTGTGATTTAACATCGCTGGACTATTTTTTAGGGGCATGTGAAGTCTACGCTGATAAGTGAGAGACTATTGAACATTTGGAAGCACATTCGATGCGTTATTGCCGAAATACGACCAGACATGCAACGACGTGTGACCGAAAATTCGACTTCCAGATTACGCCATGTACGCGCCAGCCGCTGGGACACAAGTCCGAAATCATATTCAAACATAATAAACAATGGCATAAAATTATCATTAAAAGTCTCCTTCGTGGCCTTTAAAATTTTTTGTCTGTGTTTTATTTAAATTCGAAGTTCTATACCTAGAAATGAAACACCCTTGGTAAATAATGGTGTGGTAAAGACGATCCTTAAGAAGAAACTTTAATTAAATCAATGACAATAAAATTAGTTAAAAAAGGAAAATACATGTTCAAGAAAACTTCTCGCAGTCTCAATAAATGTAACAGCTGTGTACTATTGTCACGTACTCTTCGACTATGACACCGTTCAAGGAAAGGATCGACACCACTATTAGTGGATTTACTAAATTGCAGCGATATCTTGAGATATTACGAGGGCGGAATGCGAAAAATGAAACAACGAATAATATTTTCGGACAAAAAAAACTATTTTTCAACGTAGTCGATTTTTAGGTCGGTATACTTAGTCCAACGTTTTTCCAATTTTTCCATCTCTTCCGAATAATACGATTTCCCAAACCCTTCAAAATAGGCGTTTGTTGCATCGATGATCTCCTCATTAGAGCCGAATCTCTTTCCGCCGAGCCATTTCTTCAAGTTCGGAAACAGGAAATAGTCGCAGGGGCTAAGTTTGGAAAATATGGCGGATGTGAAAGCAATGCGAAGCGTAATTCATAGATTTTTGCCATGGCAACTACACACGTGTGCACCCGTGGATTGTCTTGATGGAAGATTACTTTTCTATTCGCCAAATACGGTCTTTTCTTTCAAAACGTCGTTGAAGCGGTCCAATAAATTGAAGTAATATTCGCCGTTAACTGTTCTCCCTTTTGAAGGTAATCGATGTGGATTATGCCGCGTGCATCCCAAAAAACTGTGGCCATGGACTTGTTGGCCGATAAAACCGCCTTAGCCTTCTTCGGCGCAGATTCGCCAGTAGAAATCCACTGTTTAGACTGTTCTTTGGTCTGCGGTGTATAGTGATGGATCCATGTTCATCCACAGTTAAGAAACGATGCAAAAACTCCTTTTTATTTCGCTTGAACATCGCCAAACCAGCCTCTGAAGTTGTCACACGTGTGCATTTCTGGTTGATTGTAAGCCAAGGATAGCTTTTTCCTATTCAAATGTTCGTGTAATATATTTCGCACACATTCATCTGAGATGCCTACTATATCAGCTATCTAGCACACTTTCACTCTGCGGTCTTGCAATACCATATCATGGATTTTGTCAACCATTTTTGGTCTGGTGACTTCATTTGGGCGTCCTGAACGTTCGTCATCACTTATATGACCACAACGAAAATCAGTAAACCACTTGAGAATCATTTTAATCGATGGTGAAGAGTCCCCATAATATTTATCAGGCTTTGTTTTGGTTTGCGTAATGGTTTTCCACGCAACACTTAATGTTTAATTAACACACGAAATTCACATTTTCCATGTTTGCAAAAAAAAAACAATGGGTTGTCTGTTTTCAATAGCTGTCAAAACTGAACTAAATGACAGATGTCTGAAAATTTTAAATTTATTTCACATTGCTTAGTCCATCGAATAAAGCAGCAGCACCTAACAGGCCGTGATAGCTTTTAGAATCGATTGTACCGGTTCCGTTTTGCTGCAGCGGGAATCCATCAGCATTGAAGTTTTGCTGATAGCAGACAGTGTTTATTTTAAGTTTTTGTCGCCCAAAACCAAAGGCATCTTTTAGGTATCTTAAAGTGCTCATCTAGACCATTAACATAGGATGGATTTTCGCGGCTACGGTCTTCTTTTGACTTTCCCGCAGTAATTGAAGGTAATGTTGACGGTTGGACACTGGTTTGATTGTAAACGTCATCTGATGATCGCAGGAACCAAATCATTCGAACAAAATTGATGCCTTTATTTCCGCCTGGTGCAATTTAATGATAGAAACATTAATTTTAACTAAACTAACCAACTTTTCGTTTATGTAGTAAAATAAAGTATAGTATTCATGAAAAATTTGGACCTCGAGATTTTTGCAGATTCGCTATATTGCCATTCGCTATATTGTCGGTCAAAAAAAGTAATTTTTAAAAAAATCTCTGTGTATGTGTGCGTGAAGACGCGTTCCAGGTAGGCTATAATTTATTTAGCTTCTCTAGGGCCCAGACGGATTGACTGATCGGGATGAAACTTCATACTTCGTAAATCGATCGAGCGAAAGCGGCACCTTCCACAGGAGTATTTCGTTTTTTTTTTCAAATATTATGAAAAGAATATCATTTATGAGAAAACCAACTATGAACTAAAACATTGTACATTAAGTTTGCAATAATACTGGTCCAGATCAGGGGCGGAATCGTGAAATCCGACCGGGAAATTTAAGTTTGAAAACTATTTTTTGAACATACTCGATTAAATTTATTAGCCTTAGTAGATGTCGGATGATGCAATTTCTGTAAGAAGAGTAAGTAATCTGCTAGAAGATTTTCGAAATTAAATGCCCACCTAACCTAGTATATTTCCGTTCAAAATTGCTCGATAATTCAATGGTTATCTTTCATTTATTTCTGTTATACAAAATAAAGATGCCAACTATGATCATTTGTGTAACATTTTCTTCCTGCTCATTGAAATATTTTAAAACAGTTGATTTTTCCGGTCAGATTTCTTGATCTCGCCCCAGTTTTCTAAAGTTTAAGCAAATATGACGAGCTTCAACAAAGAACTGTTTTTCAACAAAAATTTGGTCCTTGTACAGCCCACATGAATTGATCGTGATGAAACTTCACTGGAAGTGGCAGCTTTCAAATGAGCTATTTCGTTTCTTGCAAATATTTTGAAAAGTATATAGCATTTACGAAAAATAGATTAAACACGAGAAGAATTTAAATTTTTAGTCAATCTGCCTTTTTTAAATTTTACCGGAAAATTTGGCATCTCTAGAGTCCAGGCGGATTGACAATTCGGAAAAAATTGCGTACTGAAACATTCTCCATAAATCGGGAGGTCCTTGTGAAATTTGACAGACATCTGTGTAGTTGCGTAGTAGCTTTTTCAATTTTAGCAATGATGAAAGAATTAAAAGATTTAAATAAATTTCAAGATTAAGTTTTCAACCAAGAAGTGTTAATCTTGATGCGTTTCTGTAAAATTTCAAGGATAATGTATTTTGATTATCCAAGACAGTTGGTTGACCAAAAATCTGGTAACTTTAATTTTTCGCTTAAGGAATTATGAATGGTGTATTCGATATCTATTTATAAAATCAATTTTATTCATTCACCCTTCCATTTTTTTATTATGACAGAAATCCGAGAAAACTAGGTGAAATATGCATCCAAACAACAATCCGGCTCATCGCACCCTGTTATGATGCACTTATTATTATTATTAAGGTTACCAGCGATGTTGATGGCAGCGGTAGATATGGTAGTCGTCCTTGTGGTTATTTTCGATGTGATTAGTATCGTCTAAATATGGCTTGTCACCCAGTGTTCTATAGCAGCATTTTAATATTCGGCAAAGTTGTTTTCAGAATCGGATCTACAAATTTTTTTTTAAAAACTCGGTAACTGTGTTTCTACATAAATAAAAGGCTTGTATACCATCACTATCGCAATAAGATGAATTATAAATTCTTAGATGCTAATATTTTACATATTTCGTTGAGTACGTCTTTTTATGCCACAGGATCCAACAGGAATGAAATAAAATTAAAAAAATGTAAATTCTAGCCGTTTTATTTTTCATGTTAACCATCATTGCATTGTTTTCTTGTACACAACAACACTTTTTTCACTGTTATTCAATTATCATGTAATGAAAACATAAAAAACACGAAAATTCATCATACAAATTTATGTTCATAAGAACATCTGACCTATAAATAGTTCCCACGCGTGTCATGGTTACATACATAATTTTTAAACATTTTTATGTTTCATATTTAAATGTTTAGCTTTTTTTCTGGTATTTCATAAACATAAAACATAAACAAATAAAATTAAATGAAAACGAAATATAAAAACATGCTGTCAGATCAACAACCCTTACATCGCACACATTTTTTACTGTATGTAGAAATTCATATAAAATATTCAAGTTTATCGTTAAACAACAATAGAAATGATAAGACATATTTTGGATTTTGACACTCTCGGGGTGTACGCTAAATAGGAAAGGAATAATAACAAAAACAAATTGTTAACAGCCAACAGTAGTACATGCAGTGAGTGTTAAGCAAATAACTTATATAAGAACAGATATATCGTGTGCACAAGAAATTAATTCATATTTAGTTAGTACTTTCACCCTTTTCACCCGGTCCCCCTTATGTGTTTTGATATTTCTGTAAATAAAATTTAATAACGATAAATATTAACGAAAACAAGGGTGAAGGGTGGAACGCGCATCTCTGCTTTCTCTATATATACCCTTTCGATTTGACTGAGTTTTCGAAATGAAAATCGATTTCGTAACAATAAAAATAAAATTAGTGAAATGAAATTTGAATTATATTCGATTTGGCTGGATATGGTTAGTAGGGTGCCCGTACCTACGCACAATGGATGTGTTTAATGACGAGGGGTGAATTATATGAAGTTAGTCTTTTGTACTTTGTTTCTTGTGTGTATATTTACTGTCTGATGGTCTGTGAACATATCGCCTGGAATTTTTTTCATAAAAAATTAAATTAAAAAACCTGGTAAGGTTTATTCTTTTATATTGATGCGCATCAATTAGTGTTACGCCATACATAAAATCACTACAAAATTGATTAGCTCCATAGAAATTAGTATCGGTCGTAATAGTTTTACAAGGAATTCAAAAATTTGAAAATTTGCAATATTTGCACTTGCAAAAGCAGTTTGCTTATGATCACAAATAGTTGATACAAAAATTTTCATTGTTACAAACATATACTCATTGGGATACTCATTATCCCAACTAACTGTTGATATTGGCGCATTTATGAGTGATCATCACTGAGTTGAAACTAAAAAATGGGCAGCCACACGTTAGAGAGTTACGCAACATACACTATAAAATAAGCGATAGCTACGTAGTGAGAGTTTGGAACACCTTGATGTGCAAGAAACAAACACGGCGCGTCACGCTTACGGTAATATTCAACCAATGTGTTGAGCAGACGCATTCATCAGTGCTGTCAAAGGAAAGTATCTGAAACTTTCCTTTAGGAGAAATACAAAAGGCAAAACTATGAACTTTATATTGACGTTGCCTTTTGAATATTTGGGAACCAGACCATATATGGTAACTCATTCAGTGGAGTTGCGCAAGCTTCATTCTGAGAATATTACCCCACGAAAGCACTAACAAGATAAGGAACAACGAGACTACGGCAAGCTTGTCGAAACTAATGAAAGAAATCGGTTGCGTTTCTGGTTTCGATCTATCCGATGCCAACAATCCGGATGGGGCAATTAGACAGCAAGTGAACTGTAAAGGCTAAAATGGAATCGGTTGTTTGTTCTGATATGGTAGATGCAGATTGACAATTTTGTTCGTTATCATTTGCTAACAGCAAGAAATGAAGCTGCGATAATATAGCGAGAGTGTAAAATTCCCTTCCAGTAACATTTGAACAAAATGTATTCATAATGTGATGATAATCATAATGATGACGAGTTAGGAAAAACTATCTGGTATATTCGGATAGCACCACTGTACTAGACCACACGTTTAATAAATGTCGTCAACAATCTTAAGCAAACAAACAAGCAACCCGAGCAGATGGATTGAAGTTAAGTGCAAATAAATTTAACCTACTCAGGAAAGACGTTAACTACCTATTTGGGTCATATTGTTTCAAGCAATAGTTTGCGAACAGATCCAACGAAGTTAATAGCATTAATGGATTGGCAAGCAGCACAGAATAGTCATCAAGTAAGAACTCAATGACAACGGGCTAATATAGGCCTCGGTGTATGTCTGGATATCGCAGAACAGTACTTAATACGACAGGAAATTTAATTGCAACGGCATTATTTGAGATAGAGCCTCGCCTACCGTGAGATATTATGTTTGGGTTAAAAGATAATAAGTGAATCACGCATTCGGGTCGAATTCATGCTCCCGATCTAAGACAGAGAATGCACAAGACTCATAATGAAGTCAGAAGCAATATCCAACAAGAGATACTTTCTGAGAGCGAATAGCAAGGGGTTTATAGAGGAAGATTCTGTTTGGAACACCTATCACCGAAATTAAAAGAAATTTGGGAAATACAAAGTCTCCAAACGAATTTACAATCTTGTATACCGGCTTCAACTAGTCCCCAGAAGTAAGCTGATAGTTTTCCATATTATGGATAGATTAAGACACAACATTAGTATAATGAACGAACGTGTTCGGGACGAACAGATTTAAGGTGGAGGAGTGTGATGAACTTGACTACCACAGACGTAATTTGCGATTGTTATTTTTAACATGTATCAATGATACTGGTTCAAGTACGCTATTGAATTTTACGATGGCATTTCAAGTGGAAAGGATTACGGGAATAACGAAGCAATTATAAACGGGGTATAATCATAATTTAGCGTTTACCATCACGTGCGCGATTACAATTACAAACAGATGTATTATAATCGTGACACTGTTATATTGATGGCTGCAATGAATGAAATAGTATCGAACAGCGCTGCACAAGTATATAAGCGCGAGCAAATTTCCGCCATCCACTAAAGAAATAAAAACCACAATTGATAACATTTGTAAAATATTTAACTAATCCTTGGTAAGCCCCGGCCGAGTTTGGGCCAAATCTGAAATACGCGTAATATATATGATGTAATACACTTTAAAATCCGAAAATTTCGAAACTAAATTAATAAAATGTTTTGTAACTTTTGATTTAGCCACTTGCCCATGGATTCTACTATGACCATATAATAGGTTATAATCTTAGAAAGCCCAAGCGAACATTGGCGTAAGTTTGAAGAAGATAAGGCAAGGGGGTAATATTGTGTAATATACTAGGAAAAACGAAAATTTCGAAACTGAATTAATAAAATATTCTGTAACTGTTGATTTACCCACTTGATCATCGATCATACTATCGTCATCAGATATGCTAAATCCTAGGTAAGTACAGGCGAGTTTGGGGCTAGTCTGATGGGGGGACTAGGGTGTAATGTGGCGTAATATTATAACAGAAAACCCGAATTAGTGAAAAATTTACAGAAAGGTTCAACTACTAATTCACCAAACTAAGTTAACAATCTGTGGTCTTAGTAAATCCGAGTTGGGACGCAAAATAGACTAAGGCCAGAACAAGTAATTACAACTTTGCCTGATTCGGAGATAATCAACAATGTTATACAAAGAACCATTTTTGTCTGTTTTATAGCTGGATCAAAAAAAAATTTAACAAATTCGGGTCAATCATTACTTCAATGTGCTCAAAAATGGAAATCATTCAGACTTTAAACTAATTCAAGAATATTAACGAAGTAGTAAAACCGTGATACTTTCGGAATAGGAAATCCAGTATTAAATTCACTTTACCCAAAACTCCAACTCCTTTCAGAGCCCCAAAGAAGTGTTGTGTTTGCGGACAAGCACATTGGTTGTTGAATCAATTGCGGACTGCTTTATCAACATCTAACTCGCTGGTGCGGTTTTGTTCGACTTTGCCAAGAAGAACCTTGGCGTGATTAAGCGTTAGGTCACTAATGCGACTTGTGACCTTGTCCGTGATCCATCGCTGTGAGTTATCTAGCGGTGATATGAACTGGGCGAGCTGCTGCGAATCCATTGATATTATATGAAAATACATGATACCACGTATACTTCTCCGCTTTCTGTTCATGTTGATCGTTCAAAATGTTGTTGGTTGTCTTTCTTGAGATTTGAAGCAAGTAACATTGTTCGCTATAGTTCAGCCAACTGGAAGTCTTCCGGCAGCCTAACGCTGACGCGTATCAGCGACATAACCGAAGTTTGTACTAGGATTGAGTGTACTAGAAGTTGCAATGAACTGACGACAGATAAAGGTGAGCCGTAAAGCGGTTGGTCAATAACTGATCGCAAGCTCACCAGCATTATGGATAAGCGTCTTGCAATACGATGTTACTCTTGACAATAACTTCAATATAATCGCGACTGAGTGCCTCCGCATGGCACTCCATGGTAATGACTCCTCGCATTAAACACCGTATCTAAAAACAAAGAAAGAAGCGCAACAAGAACCTGTTAATTATCATTGGGAGTACAAATAAATTTTGAGGGATTAACCACAGATGGCGTAACTAGTGTTAAATCGTATCGGGCCGTTTTGTAAATATATTCAAGTTAAAGCGTCATCATTTCCCGCTAAAAATCGCTGAAATGTATATAACATAATTTTGTGCTCTAACCTTGCCAACCTTTGTGCCAACAACACACAATTTGCGGGAAGCGCTGTTTTTTGTTTTAATTTGAAGGAAATTGCAGCTGATACATATCGATTGCTGTGAGAAGCATATGGGTAACATGCTGCATACTGGTTGCGCCGTTTTAAAAGTGGCGATTTTGACACCTGTGACAAAAAACGCGAAGGCAGACCAGTATAGTTTGAAAACGCTGAGTTGGAGGAATTATTGGCCCATGATTTATGCCAAACTCAAGAGGGGCTCGCTGAAACTTTGGGAGTGACTCAACAAGCGATTTAAAACCATCTCAAGACCATAGGTATATAGTGTAAACAGAAGGAAAATTGATTCCGTATAAACTCAAGCCAAGAGAAGTGGAACGCGGTTTTTTCAGGTGCGAACAACTGCTCCAAAGACAAAATCGGGTTTTTGCATCGGATCGTGATGGGGACGGAAAGTGGATCCACTACGACAATCCAAAGTGCATAAAATCGTGGGGTAAGCCCGGTCATGCATCAACTTGAACCGCCAAACCGATTGTTCATGGCAACAAGCTAATGCTGCCGAGAAGCTCTTCACTGCTTAGGAAGAAACCAGAAATTGAGCCATTTCGTGGATCGTCTCAAAACACGGGGATTATTTTTGACGCGGAATCCGTATGCTGCCTAAAAGATGGGAAAAAGTCGTAGCTAACGATGGACAATACTTTGAAGAAAATACATTGTACCATTTATCTGAATAAACCAGCGAAGTTATAAAAAAAACTCAAAACTTATTTGTACTCTCAATAGTATCAATAGCGCGATACTAGAAATAGGCGTAGCGGATCAAAACGCGATTCAGGTTAGTCTTCGGAAGATGAAGACTGATGAAATATGACAAGAGTATAAATCAATCAAACTCTAATGTCGAGCTTGTCGGCGATAATAAGACCACGACTGAGGCTGTCATATTTGAATTGTCAAATGCCAAATAATTTTTATATTTTATGTCAATTAATAGATGAATAAAACTTCTGTAAACCGTTAAAACTACTAAGGAGTTGAGATGATTTAACACAAACTTTATTCGTTTTACCTAAAAGTATTATTGACCAAATTGTAAAGAAATTTTCCTCTATTATGCGCAAAAACACTTGTTAATAATACAAGCGGTAAACGTTGAAACAAGTGATTGTTAAAATATTTATATGACAGCATCTCGATTACAAATTTTGAAAGTAATGTCGAAATTCGCATGTGCGCAAAGTTTTAATCACATCGAATTTTAGGAAGTGGGTCAAATCAATGTCAATCATTTATAAGATTTGATCGCCAACCATAAACAGACAAACTGGAAAGCAAAATTCGAATTTCAAAGGTAATGAGGATTTCATATTTTACAACAACTACAAAAAATATTTCGTTCAATTCAATATCTAGTCATTAATCGAATTATTTATTTAAAAAAATCAAAACCATTTTTCCGATTGGCACGAAATGTAATAAATCAGAAATATTTAATAAAATGCATATAAATATAAAAATTCATTGTAAATTGATTTCGTATTTAACGAGTTTTCATAAAAATGAAACAAAAAAATTATTTTTGGAAGGGTTGGTTTCTGCTATTGCCCGTGACAATTGTAAACATCAAACTGGAAACACATAAATTAAAAAAAATACAAAATAAATTTCCAACCAAATTTATGAGAATTTTTTGTAATAAAAATGAAAATAATAATAAATCGGTTAGGAGGGGTGGGTACAGAAGAATTACCAGTAATAAATGTTAATTACGCAAATAAAAAATTATAATTTAAAACGAGTACATGTTTATAATTATTTTTTTTTTACATTAATATCAATTTTTATCGAGTTTTCTATATAAATATATTTTTTATTTTTAAATATATAATTTACGATATAAATATTTTATATTAAAATTATTATGTTTTACATAATTTTTATTTATTTTTTATAATTTTTGTCATTTTATGCTTGACAATTTCCCGGAAACATGATTATACAAAAATTTAATTATTTTATAAATGCTCATTTGATTACAAAAGGTATCTGAAATAATTACTAAATATTTTGTGAAGTTACAGGATGCTAAAGAGGGTATTGCATAAATGAAATTATTCTGGCCAGAATAATCGAAAGTTGAAGTTTTTATTTTGTACAATATCTTAAAATTTGAAAAGCAGAATTAAAATAAAAGAATAAATTATAAAAGTTCAGATTCACTTATAAATACAAAAGTCTGAGCGTTCACGCCCAGTGACAAGCTAAAATATTTGTAACAACCGGTTCTATTCAAATTTCAGTTTTGAAAATTACTAATTGATTAACGTTTGCCAACTACCAAAAATTTCAAATGGGAACAACATTTAAAACAAAAATTGGCAAATATGAATTCCGGCTCGTTACGGTGATCGTGCGCGAATTCGGCCGCTACACTATCAGTTTTCTGTTATTAGTCATATTTCTGACCTAGCTAGACCAGATTCCTTCCGATCAATAGGTGTAATCAGTACGTTAGCTTAAAACACACCCTAAATGGATCATTAGCGATATAAGGTTATTGTACCGCCAACGTCAAGATCTTGTTTTGGATTTGTGACAAAAAGCCAATATGAACAAAAGGCCGACACAGTAGACAAACGGTTGGCGGATAAACAAGACCACCGACATGCACAAACAGAGACAAGAGGCAATATGTACCTAATCCTGACACGAATAACATCCCTCATATGAACAAAAAGCAAACAAGGACAATACATGAACAAAACGGTCGACACAGATAAAAGGCCAACAGAGGTAATAGGCCAACATAGACAGAAAACTGATGAAGACAAAAGGCTGGCAAAGATGAGAGTCGAATAAAATCAAAAGGCCGACGCAGACAAAAGGTGATTCTGATTAAACACTCATTTGTAAATGGCTTATAACCGTAGATGGGCACAGTAAGAAAAGATCCACATATACAAAAAACCAAAAAGGCTACACATGTTCAATAAGCAAACAAAATTAATAATACCACGAAAACGTAAGTCAACCAATAACCAAGCAAGTTGAAAATAGTAAAACCATTTGTTTCTTGAACAGCCCATCAAACGCTGATATTACAGCAAGAGTTAAAATAAACTATACTAAAAGAAAACGTTAAGTTAACTGACAGGTAATCCTAGAGATTGGGGACCAATACTAACACTCGGACAGAACCCACAGAGATATGTTGCATTTGATCAAACTTCACTGCTTAACTATGGGAGATGCGAAGTTCGAATAATATAAATCGTCTTGTATGCTTGCCCCTACAGAAAAGCTATACAGGGTTCACGGAAAGCGCGGTACAATATACTACAAGCAAAAGCCCGTACTATTATTGAACGAGTTTTTGGAATAGTGAAACAGCTATGGAGATCTTCAATGCACTCACGTGAGTTATACTACCAGCCCGAAAAGGCTACACACAAAATGTGACTGTATGTTGCCTTCTCCATAATTTACATCTAAGATAGAACATAGAATTTGATGAAAATATGATTGAAAATGAAGATAATTACTAACGTAACTCACCTGACCAAGTATACATCGAAAACTTACCTCAGGAAGCTAAACGAATGATGAGATAAAAACCAATTTATAGATTTTTTTTGTACGACTGTATTTTGTAATACTTATTCGATTATTCATTATCCTTAAAGGGACCTACAATCCATTAGATAATCAATATTGCAATTCCACGAGATGTTAAAATAAAAAAAAATACTTTAGGGAATTCATGTTTATACTTAAAAAAAAAATTATATAAATAATTTAAATAAATCAAATTTTATTTAATTGTTTGGCATTATCTTTCTTTTAAATCTAATTCTAACAGCACATTAGCAGTTTTCGATTTGACCACCCTTAGCCGCAATTATGGCCTTCAAACGGCCGACAAAGCTATTGCATGCAGCACGAAAGCGGCCCATTCCCGGCAAAGCGCTTAATTGAGATGATCGACACTTTGGTATTTTTTTATTCCAACCTTACTCTTCAAAAAACCCCAAGCCGAGAAATCTAGCGGATTTGCATCCGGTGAATTTGGTGGCCATTGGGCAGTGGAAATGAACCGCGGAAGGTTGTTTCTCAGCCAATCTTGATTGACTCGGCGCCGAGTCCAGTTGGAATTTCCAGGCTCTGCGGCCGAAATGTTTTTGTGTCCAAAGCTTCAACGCTCCCTCCAACACATGATCCCGATAAATTTGAGCATTTATCTTGATGCCACGGTCCAAAAAAACGAGCGGTGAACGGTTTTTGGCCGTTACAGCGGCCCAAACAATCACCATCGGCAGCGCTTGGTTTCGAGTGGCAATCCGTAGGTCGAAATTTTCAGTAGAACGGCCGGACAAGTAAATCCGGTCGTTTTGCTTGTTCACATATTGCTCAATAACGAACGGTGACTCATCGGAGAAAACCAAATTCGGCAAATCGCCACTTTCGTGCAAACGTAACAACTCCCTTGCTCTTTCCACTCTAACTTTTTTTTGAGCATCGGTGAGACCATGCGTTTTATGAAATTTCAAGGCCTTTAGTCTAAGATGATCTTTCAATATGTGCTGCATCTGTTCGAGCGAAATGTTCGCTTCACGGATCATTATTCTGCCGCTACGGCGCGGATTCCGAGAAAATTTGGCCTTCACTTTCCGAATGATATCCGGCGGTGTTGCAGTGCGTTTCGGTCCACCACCCATGGAGTTTTGCAATGCTGCCAGTATCGTTAAAACGATTTATGGTGCGATACACAAACATTTTATTCACATGCAGATGTTTTAACTGGTTAACAATCAGCGGCTGTGGTTTTCCAGCCAAATATAGAGCAATCACACCATTACGTTTGAATTCCATTGCGGATAACTTTTTTTCTGAATATTTCCGACTAAAATGCTTTTGTACGCTTGTAAACAATGGAATGAACTGTCATTAGTGTAAATTTGAGCGCTCTGTCATCACTAGTTTGACAGCAATGACAGTCTGAAGTTGGTAACACTTCGTGTCAGTCACTCGGGAGTTTGTAGTTTTTCGATCATGCTGTAACCTTTCCTTTTGGATATTAAGTAATCCCTTTTGGCCGTCGCCAATTTCCTTCGTGACTCTTAAGTTTTCGTTTTTGGTATTTTTATTTTTGCAGCCGATTAGGAGTTGCAGTGATTGGTTCCGGATTTTCCATTATTTCATTAATTTTTAATTCAGCAATAAGTTCCTCATTTTCGTTAGTCTAATGGCTCACTAACGTTGGTCCGCGAGGAACATCCAAAATTTTCGGCCCCCGTACGCTCAACCCGCCCTTCTAATTGGCTGAGTTCTGTTCTACAACAAGGATTCATAGTTGTTTTCTTCCATATAACCAATGGCAATGAAATATAATGTATGTAATCTTTTTGATTCCTTCCACAATCAGGATTCGAATCAAAGTAGAACTTCTGGATCCATATGCCATAGTTTTAACCATTGTATCATTTGGTTGGAGATAGTTGTTATTGACGTACCATACTACATACGTACAGTGTTATCAGATAATCAGCCCAACAGCTGCCTTGTATATTATCAACAAACAAAATATTACCCAATTTTATTCAGGACCATCCAAGAATATATGCTAGCCGAACGTCAGATCAGGAGCATCGAATAGTCATTGTCATTGTTGTTATGCATCTTTCGTATTCTGTACTGTTGGTCCGAGTTCGGTATGCTTGACCAGATTAAAATTGGTTTCTACCCCTGCTGCTTGGAGGTGCCTAAACTCGTCTAATTGAACACGTAGTTATTCATATATACACACCCAGCGTCATGTAAATAAACATAAAACAAAAAATATAATAATAATTTGAAAATCCTAATTGCATTACAAGAGTTTACGGGTTGGCCCAGGCTTTTCACTCTCCTAGCCTTTTTAAAATACTGTAGGATAAATTCCTTACGTTAAAATTTAAAATGTTAAATTATTTAGAACGAATTAAAATCTCTATTGGTTATAAACATGGCGTTATAAATAAAAAAAACTTTTAAAAAACAATTCGAGATTACCTGAGTTTACATGAAAATCGGTATGATGTCCGTCCGCCTCGCACATAAAATATTGTCACATCATTTCTTCAATGCACTAACGTGAATGTATAATAAGGACTAGCTTAGCCGCTGGCCAGGCTAAATTTATTTCTCTACATAACTGATCTCTAGCACAGTCAGAAAAGTAGATGGTCAGCCATTTCCGAGCTATTACCATATTCACAACTGCTTGTATCAAATAAAACAAATATATGCATGTAGACTGCGAATATCCTGTGCCCCGATAGCATTTGCGTAAACGGGACACCTAAAGAAACTTTATTTGCAAGTATTTCTGCAATATTAGGCATGAAGCTAAAAGAAGTTCTGACGTCACTCAATTGTTCCATCTATCTTGCCAAGTTGCTATGGACGCTTTTCGAATATCCCTTTTGAGTTTACTCAGGATACTCGGGCTTATTTGATTGCCTAGAATTTGAACGTTTTCGTATCTTTATCATCTTGCCGGTTTTTTTTAATTAGCCAATCTTTCATTCTACATTATATCAACTGGAGTGACTCCAGCTACGCCAGTAACCGATTCTTACAACCATCCTGTACATGGCGTTCTGCGCTTTCTCCTAAATGCTGAGCAGGATCTTGCCGTCCGCGAATGTTACTTCTAGGACAGAAAACAATATTTTATAGGTGCGGATCCAAAATTGGTCCTTGTGGGCAACATTTATTTAAGAAGCTCTTAGAAAGATCTGGCAGCTGATCTGGCAGAGAAGCAGCTTCTTAACTCTTTCATTATAGTAAGCCACCAAGCCTATCAAAAGCTACATATATATCCAGGAATACACCTAAGACATACTTTTGCTCTTACTCCTTTACCATGTTGACCATTTTCACTATAGTGTCCTCTGAAGGAGGATTCTCCTTTACCTAAATGCGACAGCAGCATGATTGGTCTGTATGCTTTGGGATCAGTGTGGTCTATAACATCGCTGTTTTTGATAATCACTATACTTTGAAGCTTTTCCTGCATTTTGGAAAAATTCCATTATTCAGACGAGCATTCTGGAAGCTAGCAATGTAACCTCGATGTCGTGGAGCCCTGGCGCTTTACCTTTTTTCAAGGACATGATAACAGTCGTGATTTCATCACTGTTAAAGTGTTTCACCCGTTTCATATTTGGTGCTCTGTAACGTAGAACACAGGATATTGTTTGCTATCTGTTTCCTCGCAATCACCAGGCAAGAGTGTTCATTAGACATTCATTAGTGTCTTCCCAACATATTGTGGTCTGACCACCACCGTCTATTTGTATACCAATGTACTAAGTACATCAATATTTTAAGTTTTTCTGTACTGAATTTGTACACAAAGCCCCAGGATTCTGCATTATCATGTTCCGTAAAGAATTGTTCTTAGCTGCTTTGGCTTGATAAATTAATACTTTTAATGTATTCAGTATGGTACGACACATAGTGTCGTTTGCTTTGCGCACGCAACAAAGCGTTTGGTTCTCTCTGATAAAACTATCGGAGCTTATAAACTCTAGTATGTTTAATGGTAAGATCCTTTGACCACCACGGCTGTTTAGATGTTCTAGCACGTTTTCGAGGCAAACATTTGTCGCAGAAACTAGTTATTTATTGATTTGGTGATACAATTATCAGATGCTGCTTTTAATTGCTTGGCTATTCCTTGCCATTTTATTCCCGGCAGAATGGAGAACCTATCCCAGTTAGCGTGCTTAAGTAAGTATGTACCTCGAAATCTTGATACTTATCTCATCTGTGCGTGATGAGAAAGCCGCCTCAGCAGTGAACATGATTGTTCTGTGATCACTTGTGGTCCAGTTTTATTTCACTGACCAGTTAGTTGGTTACTCTTCTCAATAGTCCGCCCGTTACTATTGTAACGTCAATATTCGACTTCCCATTATGACTATATGTACTTGGTTGACTAACTTCATTCACAATGAAGAGGACTTTTGGCAATAAATGGTTTTTAGACCATTCAAAATGTTTTGTAGTTTGTGTATAAATCAGTGGATCTTCTGAGTATCGGAAGTAGACGCTTACTAGGTAAAATTTACCTATTTTTGATCTAAGTTCAACACATGCGAGTCGCAGTATTATGATATTTTGAGCAACTCCAGCTCACCATTGAGGTTTTCAATTGCTGCAAGTGTATTATCAACTTATCCGGTGATAATACGTGCCGAAGTAGCTATGCCATCTACTTTACCTTTTACGCGGTAGGACTCTTGCGTACAAAGGAGATCATATTCCCTGATTCCATGTCCAACCACTTTTCCATTTTGCATATTTAGCCGTATAATCCGCAATCGTTTAGTATCGTTAACTACGTTGCGAAATGCGACGGCTTTTCACGCGCCGCCCTCCTATTCCTGTCTTATGAATTTTACATTTCCCACAATCAGATATATATGCTGGTTAACATGGTAAACCATTCGAGGCCAGAAAAGCTGTTTGCAATTTTTCAAGGATTGTATCGAAGTTGAAGGAACATGAATTTGATCAATTGTACTTGAAATTTCTGGGCAAGCAGACTTGTGTTTTCTAATATCAATACTAGAAAGGGCGATCAAGAACTATATCCGTAAATTGTGAATTCACATTAATATGGAGCATATAGTATACCGATAGTTCTTTAATGATGTAGGGTTATTTAACTTCAGCGGAAACACTGGACCGATACAAAGCATTTGAATTCATGTTTATTGACCCACTGCAAAAAAAAATCTGAAAAGAGTTATCAGCGAAGTATCACGCAAAACCCTTTTCGATCATATGCTAACGAAACCCTGCTTCACCACCACTTGGAGATGGCAGAAAGATATCCTATAGGTTTTTATATTATCGGAAATAAAATCAATGGGATGGTCCCTCCGTCAGAATCTTCTGTTTAGAACAGAACACTGCCTAGTATTTCAAAGTATTTTGCAAAATAACCATTTCTTCCTTCAATTCCAAAGTATCAAATGGGAACATAACCATCTTATTTCTGCATTGTGAGTCGGAAGGTTAATGTCAAAAAACATCTCTTCATATAATTAATCGATTTTTGATCAAACAAATCTAACAGCATAAAATATTTGTTTAATCGGATTGACTAATCGAACGTATATAATATTTTTTAGCGTTGATTGCATGAGGTTTAATACTGATACTTGATAAAGGAATTTATAAAATTTGGTAGATTTTTTTAATAAAAATTTTCTGATTCTTTATTTACGACAACCCACTCAATACACTATCAAAACTGTTCAAGCTACATTAAAAAATATTGCCATTATCTAAAAAAGCGGCTTGTCTTGCAACGTTTTAATTAAAGGAGAAAGAGCAGAAGATAACGTAATTTTTTCAGTTTGCCATTGTTCTTTTGAAAGCTATAATCTTATATAGTTAACTTTTCTTTTCTCTTTTGGGAATAATTCTGGTTCGCTATCTGTAACATAGGTATTGAGTTATTGACTAAATAAGCCTTCAATTGAATTAAGGATGGATGATAAATCAATCTGTATTTTTATAGAATAGTTCTGTTAAAATAATGAAACCCTTGTTGCAATTCCGCATCTGATTTAAAACGTATTGAAAGTGCTTCTCAAAGAAGAAGAAGATGTCTAGTAGAAATTCGATTGAAAGTGTCCTTTAAAAGCGCCACCGTTCGTTGAATGATGTAGTTCGTTGTTGGGTTTTTCTTAAATTTTCCCGTGAAATTATGTCAAAGTCTTACCCGAATTCATACCACTGGAACGCTAAATTTTTCAAGATATTGTCAGGCAGCAGTTTTCTCGAAATTATTTTCATGGACGAAACTGTAGTGTCTAATAAAAATAATCAATCTACAGAAATCGCAGATAACAGTCAACACAAAGGATATTATAGTAATAACCTGGAGGTGGAATATAAAGTTCGTTGGGATATAATGAGAATTAATAGGCTACAGTATTTTGTTGTTTGGCTCGCGAGGCTCTGGAAACTTTACTTGGATTGTACCAATATACGTATTTCTAGACAGATTAATCACAGAGGTCGCTACAGTAGAAGGAGCAATTTTCAAACGTCCTCCAAAATATTTGAATAATTAAGTTTTATTATATTCACCATAACGGTTCAATATTGTGTTAATTCATTGACACACGTAAAAATTAAGATTTTAAATTTTATTTAACGTATATTTTGCTGACAAATATGCAATTGTTATTTTTTCACCACAAGTACATAACCAATATTTAGTCACTACTCGTTAGGAAAATATATTTTCTGCAGTTGTAAACGCGATTAACAATTGCCAAGGTTTCGAAGTAAAAACAGTTGCATAGAATAGAAACATTCGATTCGTATTTACCAAATTTTGAAATAACGACAAATAGATAATCAGGAAAAGTGGCCTACCTAAAATTTAATAGAAGAAAAAACTCAAAAACTTGTCCAAATAATTTAAACTTGGCAACACAAATAAAATGAAATAATGAATTGAAAAGTACTCGTATAAAGTTTTCATATTTTCCATTAATTTCTACCCACGGTGCTGTTTTTGGTTTGTTTTTCAGTAAACAAGTGTTTTTCGAATAAAACTCGCGGAAGAAGAAAATTATTTATGGAAATTAATGTAAAGTATAGAAAAATGTATTTTCACATTTTCCAGATATATACACGTGCACAAAAATAAAAAACCAATGAAAACCATTAACACTCACACATATATATACACACATAATTTATTTGCGATAGTTGTAATTGGAAAATACGAAAAGCTGGTTAGAAAAATACAAGGTGTGTTTTTAGAGATTTGTGACATTGTACAATTTATAGCATCAATGGATGACATAAATAGAGCTGTTAAGCGAAATTGTTATCCCGTTTTAACCCAAATATTCTGCCGCGTCTATAAATCGTGTCGTACATTGATCCCTAATGCATATATGTAACATACGTATATCCCTAAAAACATGTTATTCTATAAATTGTACATACTTCTCGAATCTACAAAACCTAATTTGTTTTACAAATTATCTAAATTATAACCGTTAAATAAAAGCAAATAAATCTGTTTTAATTCAAATTCTACCTAATTTATTTCTAACAAACAACTTTGGAAACAAATTTATAGACTTCGATTTTTATCTAAATGCATTTATTTATTTGCTGTTTAACAAAACACACAAAATAAACAGAAAATCTTAAACCAGAGAGAAAAAGCTTAAATTTACAGCACAATTTTCAACAACGAAACGATAAGCATGAAAATAAAAATAAATATTTTCTTTAAAAAAAAAATCTAATCCAATCCAGAGTAGCGCTATTATTATGGTACCAGAAAATACAAGCTAACATGTTGTTGTTGGTAAATGTATACGGGAAAAACTCTTTTATTGATCAACCCAAAGGAGTGTAACAAACGGAAAAAAATCACCAATTGTTGAGAGATAAGTAAACAATTTTCTTCACCAACGAAAAAAAAAAATAGGAAAAATTATAAAATAAATATTTTTTTTTGTGTTGAATTTTCATCTGTAATTTTTTGTTCCTCTGTTCTTCTTTATTATGATAACGAGATTGGTTTTAAATGATAACCAACAATGAGATAATAGAACACACAAAATAAAATAAAATAAACCCTTATACTTTTTTGTTTGAACATTACGCAAAGTACTTAAATTTTCCAACTCTCACTTTTTCTCGCATTCATTTCGTATTTAACCAAGCCAAGGACTTAACATTTTTTGCTTTTGTTGTTGTACTTTGCTGCTGCTGATGCTCCCGCTGCTGTTGTATATTTTTGTATATAATACGAATATTTCGTACACATTAAAGTAATTTAACTTAGGGAAATTAATTTTTTGGTCGAACAAATTGTTAAATTAGATTTTATTTTGTCTAATAAATAAACAATAAAACGGTTCGGAAAGAAAATAAAGAAATTTTTATTTTAGATTTTATTGTAGATTTTATATGTGTATAAGGACGGCGTCGTCCTCGTCGTCTTCGGTGACATTGATGAAGATTCATATTTTAATATAGAAAATCAGATTCTGTTAATTGAATTAAGCGCAACGAGATCCCTAAATTTTCAATTATTTTGATGATACAATTTCTATTTATATATAAACAGGCTTGATGTCCTTTTATATAAACTATTCTACACATATATGAAAAAAAATAGTAATCGAATTAAAGAAAAAGGATTTATTTGAATTTTTCCATTTGATAATTAAAAATTTAATCTATTTTAGGTTACCAGCGCAAAATAATAGATTACGATACTCATCACATGTGGCAGCACTATCGCAAAAGCGAATATTGGTTGTCATTTTATTACAAGCGGAAATTTCTTAATTTTTTACTTTTGTTTTCTATTGTAATGGGTTTTATTGTGATGTACATTGGTCTATCTTCAGTACTCTCGAATTAAATACACAATCATAGGAAATTATTACATTTATTCCGTCGATCTGAGTGACAAACGACTATGATAATCGACACCTACTTGTACACAATCAACTTCCCAACCACCCCATACTTTTTCGTCCGTTATCCCGTAAGTAATAAAGGGTGTTTTTTTAAGAGGTTGCCGATTTTTTTTTTTAATAAAACACATATAAAATTATGAAATGACCAAAATTTTTTTTTATTTGGTAGATAATTTTTTGGCATTTAACATTTAAACACAATTTCTGGCATATGGCTACCACGACTATTTTTCACAAATGTCATTCTGGAGGTCCAATTTTCCAGCACTTTTTCAAGCATTTGAGGGCGTATGTCAGCAATGACACGTTGAATATTGGTTTCCAAAGCGTCAATCGATTGAGGTTTATCCACATAAACCAATGACTTCACGTATCCCCACAAAAAGTAATCGAGTGGCGTCAAATCGCACGAACGCGGAGGCCAATTCACCGGACCATTTCTCGAAATAATGTTGTCGTTGAAAGTTTCTTTCAATAAGTCGATTGTTTCACGTGCTGTATGGCAAGTGGCACCATCTTGTTGAAACCACATTTCATTCATATCCATATCTTCAAGATTTGACAACAAAAACTCATTTAACATGGTTCTGTATCGATTTCCATTCACGGTAACGCGTCGTCCTTCCTCATTTTTAAAGAAATATGGACCGATGATCCCACCAGCCCATAGACCGCACCAAACAGTACATTTATCAGGATGCATTGGTAATTCTAGAACGGCGTGTGGATTATCTTTGCTCCAAATGCGACAATTTTGTTTGTTGACGTATCCATTTAACCAAAAATGCGCCTCATCACTGAAGAGAATTTTACGGTAAAAAAATGGATCTTCGTTCAATTGATTTAACGACCAATCACTGAATTCACGGCGCAAACGATGGTCGTGTGGCTTTAATTCTTGCACCAATTGAATTTTGTATGGCACCAAACCCAAATCTTTACGTAAAATTTTCCATAAAGTCGATGGACAAAGTCCAATTTGCTGAGCACGACGACGAATCGATAAATTGTCGTTTTCTTCGACACTGGCCTCAACGACAGCAATATTTTCTTCTGTACGAACTCTTCTCATTCTTGTCGGTGGCTTGGCATCCAAAAGAGTGAATGTAGACCGAAATTTGGTACTTACGTTCTTTATGGTGGTCTCTGACGGACGATTATGTGCACCATAAAATTCACGAAGTGCTCTATAAACATTTTTAATTGAACACTGATTTTGAAAATAAATTTCCACGATTTGAAAACGTTGTTCTGGAGTTAACCTATTCATAATGATTTGCCAAACAATACTGAGTAGAAATGCCACTTTGAGCTGTCAAAACAACTGTCATAAAATAAAACGACATCTATCGGAAAAACAAACCTCCTAAAAAAACACCCGTTACAACATCAGTCGTCGCGACCTGATGAGAAGACCGATTTAATCAAATCAATATTCTCATCCGTTCGAAACTGATTGTTGGGATTCTTACAAATTTTCCATCTATGGGTCAAAAATGGAAATTTGTTATTCTTTTTGTATCTATTTTTTCACAAAATAAAACATTCCAGTGGAATAAGTGTTCCTTAAAACGACAAGTGATCTCCGAAGTAAAGGAACTCGGTATTTGAAATTTAACAATCTTCCCTCTTTCCGCTATTTCTGTAATTTGGTTATTATTATTGGTTAGCGATTCTAAAGTGAGTTTTGGACAACGAAAAAGTGTGAAAGTGAAATCATTCAAAAGAAGTTTCTGATTTTTTTGTTAAAGAAAAGTGAAAATTTACCATTCCGTGCAAATGTGGCTCGGTTACCTCCGTACTCACATTGATTCAGCTTAGATTTTGGAAAATATATCAATTCATGTACCTTGCAGAACATTTCGAAACCATAAGTTTCTAGCCCTAGAACACCATTCCACAAACTATGGAGAAAATAACCTCATTAATAGATTGTCTAAATTATTCCACATCATCGACGATCTATTTGACTTTAATTTATCAAAGGACAACTTCAAAAATATCCTGAAGAATTATCTTTAAATGTTAAATTAAAATTTGATTTATATTTTTAGTTTGATTTTTTTTTTACAATAATTATAATTTTTGTTTTAAACTAAATAATCTGAAATCATACATGTAAATAATAGAATAGATTTCTTTAAATAAATAATAAATAAAACAACATTCTAGGATCTGTTCATGCTGGACAAAATAATCCTAATTTTGGATTGAATTTTAGATGAAAATATGGTATCTTTACATTCTACACATTCTACACGATTCAAATGGATTTGGAGCTGGACAGAACTAGTCTAATTAAAATTAGCTAATTAACATTTTCCTACCTCGGAATAATAGTGGCACAACTAAAAAAAATAGATTTTGACTTTTTTGCATGAAACTATCCTAAAACGAGTATATTTTTATATGGCAGAGTGGCACAAATTGAAATCACACTTTATTTCACCAGATAGACTCTTTGTTTCAACATCGTCACAAGCTCAATTGTTTCGAATAGTTTAAACCGTACACATTAAAATTTATATTCTAAACAGTCACATTTTTAATTGGGATATATGTAGCTTTATTTAGTTTTTGTCGAAAAAATTGTTATATTTTGAATTGGGACATTTCCTAAAAAAAAGTAAACTCCTGAAATTTGATTGTTTAAATTGTATTATTTTTTTGTATTATGTTTATTTTGATTAAAAATTTGAGAATAATTATTTTCGATGATTGTTTTCAAGTCACTTTCAAAATAATATTTAGAGTTCCGCCACTCTTGAAGAAAACAGGCAAGCATAGCAATAAACTGGATTTTGTAATCATCTTTAATCTTTCAGGTTGCTTATTACATGGCTTACTATTTGTTTTTGCTGTAGAAATGCTCTAGGAGCTTGATGATTAAATGAGCCAGAAAAAAGCGAGACATGATACCGAAGACATCCTATCAAATAATGCCGTTTGGCGTATTCAAAAACAGGGTGTTGTTATACATCAAACTATGCAAAATAATAGTATTTCTGAGGAAGGTTAGTTTTATTATCATAATCATATTATCATAACTTATATTATAATATAATGTATGTATTATTACTACTTATTACAAATGAAAATAATCATCTTCTCTGAAAGGCGGAATTATTCAAAACCTCATTAAAAACAAGGGACGCGATGCCGAAGAATCCCAACGAATTACTGCCGAATAGACGCCGAACTATCAAATACTTCCGGACACGATACCAAATACGTTGCCGAAGAAACCGAAGCAATTATTACCGATCACGACGCCGAAGAAACTGAACCAATTATTACCGGACCAGAAGAAATCGAAAAAGATACAGCCCACCATGAGGACGAAGAAATCAAGCCAAACACGATGCCAAAGAAACCGAACCAATCATTACCGGACTCGAAACGGAACCAATCATTACCGAACTCGAAATTGAATCAAATGCCAGCGACAACAATTCTGACGAAACAAAACCAAATCATGTTGGACGCGATGCCGAAATCAAATCAAATACTAGAGTTTGGCATATTCAAGAGGATAATAAGCGAGAGACGATACTGAACAATACAACTTTGGAGGTTAGTTTAACTTGTGGACATACTAACCCACACTGTATCACTTCCGACCAAGGTTTTTCGGTTATCATAATCAACAAAAATTACAATTTGAAATTAAAACAATATTTTCTTCTCTTTAAATCTCTTCTCTTCACTTCGAATGGATGATAAGGAAAGCTGTGTGAGTTCTAGTGAGATTCGGATGACTCTGATGTCGAATCCAATTATGAAAGGTCTTCTTCAAGTCGTATTCTTCAGAAACTCCAACCAATGAAGAGCTCAGCAATATTCAAGCAGAATCAAACGAGGTAGTAAAAAGTACAGTAAAATTTGCTTCTGAAGTCGAAAAAGAGTCGAAAGAGAAAGAAAACATGCAGAATTGGCAAAAGAATCGAAGCTGCTAAGGAACAGTGGCCAGAATATCAATATAGGTAATTAAACGTTGGAAAAATAAAAGCAATTAGGGATGTCCGGAAATTGATGCCCCCTTGTAGTAAAAAGGGTAGACTAAAATGTTCACAAAAAATATTACAGGAAGAAAGACAAACCATTTTTGACGAATATTGGAAGATGTCCGACCAACAAATGCAACACAATTTGTTTGCCGAAAATATGACCACCACTAATTTGATTTCCACAGAATCTCGAGCAAAACATAAAAATAATTCAAGCGTCCCTTATGAAGTGAAAGACATCATTCAACATCATATTAATTCAATTCAGTTAACTCTAGTCACTATTGTCGCGCCCATACTGAGAAACAATAAACAAAACACTCTTCTTCTTTAGTCGTAAAAAGGATCAATGTAAACTTTGCTCGCAATTTATAAATTCTAATGAGACTAAAAAAGTCAAAATTCAAGAAAAATATGATACCCAATTGAGAGAAAATGTCTTGTCTCGTATCGAAAAAGAAAACGACAAAAAATGCGGTATAGATTCGTATACAATTTGCAAGCAGTGTTACATTGCACACGGGGAGACGTATCATCATTTTATTACGTCTCAAAATAAACTATATTTCATTTTGTTCGATTTTCGACCTCATTACAAATGATGTGATCTGTTATATTTGGCACGAAAAACAAGCCACGAGAAAATCCACAAATCAATCAATGAAACGAACACTGATAAAAGGTCCGCTAATGTAATTTTCTATTCGGACAACTGTGCCAGGCAGAATAAAACCAAAAATATTATTACCATGTACATGCATGTGATCTAAAAATTTGATACAATTGAATCAATTACACATAAATATTTGATAACCGGCCATAGTCAAAATGAAGGAGACTGTGCCCTGAATGAATATTAATTGAAAGACAGGTCAAAAAAGCAAGGAGGTCGGCACCTAGTTATGTTCCCGATCAGTACGTAAGTACTGATCGGGAACATAAATAGGTGCCTTACCTAACAAGGTCAGCGAAAAAAACTAGTAAGCCGAATAAAGTTCCTGAACTAGGCTACCAAAATTTTTTGAATTTTACGAATTTTAACGAGTGTAATAAAAACATACTGATGGAGAAATTTTTAAGATTAGTGAAATCAAAGTTTCAAAATTAGAACGAGACATACCTTACCAAAAATTCGTATAGTCAACAAAATTTCAAAAGTGTGCAACTATTTTTTAGTACTCCTCGAAGAAAAATAACAAATAGGAACTGCAAATAAAAAAGACGTAGATTTTCTGCATTTTAAAAAAATGTATAAAAACCGGTTCTTTTAAAATAATAATCACTATTTTGAATTTTTTTACTTTGCACGCCAATTTGGTTATGTTTTATTAAATATTTTTAGCAAAAGACTTGCGACTAATATTCAAAATATTATACAAAGTTAAAGCGAACTTATAAATAAAAGGACCTCCATTAAAGTTAAATAACTCATAACAACTCTACATTTCTTGTATAGGTCAAACCGCTTCCCAGTCGGATACTTTTAGGATTTATAAATTTCAATTTCGTTTTCTCGAAACTTAGGTTTTTTGAATTGAACCCATATTTTTCCAAGGTAGCGATTAATCGATAAGATATTTTTCCCTATATAATTTTTTGATTTTATGCGGCCATATACTCGTAGGTTCTTTTCAGCTTTCAGCCAATATCTCAAAAACTCTCACTAGTTACTGTCACGTTCGGTTATTTTTTTAAAATAGGAGAACATTTAGAAATTTGAATTTTCACTATAATTTTTTGATTTTCTCCAGCCATATAAGTTTTTTAAGTATTTAGCAAAAATCGCAAAATCAAAAAAACTCCCAATAGAACCAATACTTACGGTTGTTTTTCTAATAGTTAAGGTCGTACGACCCTGAGACTACTTGGGAAATTTGGGAAAAATCTCTTCAGTTTT
Organism: Nephrotoma guestfalica; assembly: GCA_963691935.1. NCBI lineage: Eukaryota > Metazoa > Arthropoda > Insecta > Diptera > Tipulidae > Nephrotoma > Nephrotoma guestfalica. Next base: position 208,082,594 of record OY829913.1, on the reverse strand, counting down.
TGGCCAATACCTCAAAAGCTCCCACAAGTAACCAGACATAGTTTTAGCCAATATCTCAAAACCCCGACTAGGAACCAATACTTTCGGTTGTTTTTCTGATAGTTAAGGTCGGTTGTACTGAGATTACATGAAAAATTTGGGGAAAATTTATTGGTTAAAATTTACAAATACGAGAGCGGATTGAAAATGAAGCTACCTAAGTAGGAAAATAAAATTTCTTTTTGCCAAAAACCATTTATTTCTCAACATAGTCTCCATTTAGTTCGACACACTTAGTAAGACGATATTCCAACTTGTTTATACCATCTGAATAATACGATTTCAGGAACCCCTCAAAATACGCGTTAGTTTCGATAATCACTTCTTCGTTTAAGATGAATCTTTGTCCTGCGAGCCATTTTTTCAAGTTTGGAAAGAGGAAAAGTCACTAGGAGCTAAATCTGGACTATAAGGTATCCACCTTTAATAAGGATCAACCAATTCGAAGTGTATTTCACGTAATTTTAGCATCGTATCTAATGCTGTGTGAAGTGGTCTGTCGAACTCGTTTTTGTTCGACACTGAGCAAACGCGGCACCCATCTTGCCGATAGCTTTTTCATATGCAAATGTTCATGCAAAATGTTGAACACTCGTTCATATGATATGTTTACCGTTTCAACAATCTCACGCAACTTGACTCGGCGATCATTCATAACGAAATCGAGGATTTTCTTGATATTTTCTTCAGTAACCACCTCTTTTGGCCTTCCTGTTGATGGTATTGTTGCAGTGCTTCTTCGGACGCGTTTAAATTCAGCAATCCAATATTTTACCATGTAATCTGACGGAGCAGACTCACCGTAATGTTTATCGAGCTTTTATTTTGTCTCTTTCGCCGTTTTCCCTTTCAAATAATAGTGTTTAATCACTGCAGGAAATTCGTTTTTTTCCATTTTGCAAGAAACACAAAAGTTGCTTACTTCAAACGACTACAACAAATAAACTAATCGATGAATTTGGGTGAAATTTTAACAGCTGACGTTTGACAGATTGCAATTTTTAAAAAACAAAAATTTTTGTGTTTGTGCTGCCATCTAGCGCTAGGTAGTGTCATTTTCAATCTGCACTCGTAAGTTCTTTACAGTTTTTGGGCAATATATCAATAACTCACACCAGCAACCAATACCTTCGGTTGTTTAAAACTAAGACTTAACAAACCGGCTGCAATTTATAATAATTTAAAATGAAAAACCAAACGTTATTACAGTAACGTCTGGTGTTCCCCAAAAATAATACATCGGGTGCTTGATTTTTAATGTTTTCATAGATCGAATAACCGCAATCCGAGAAAAACTCAAACGTGTCCATATTTGCTGATGACGTAAACAAGTATCGTACAGTTAATGGAGTGCTTGTTACGGAGAGAGTTCAAGAGGACATAGATAAATTAATTGAGTGGTATGTGATTTAAACTCACTATACTTAAATATTAAGAAATGCAAAATCATGACTTTTCATCGGAAAAGGAATCCGTTAATTACTTCATACAAAGTCACGGGAGAAGTATTGCAAAGAGCCAATGAGATTATGGATTTGGGTGTTGCAATTGTCGAAAACGCCAGTTTCAATAGGCCGATTGAAAATTGCATTGCGAAGACAAATGCCACGTTTGGATTTGTCAAACGACGGACTGGTACATTTAAAAATATGCTCACTCTATTTCGCTTACGTTCCATCTCAACTGGAATGCTCTGTAACGGTTTGGAATCCATACTATGCTGTATGCACATAAAATCAATGCTGGTTTTGACCAACATTTACTATTCTATGAAAATGTGGTTTGGTTAGCTCCGTACCAACAAAATGCACAGATTACAAAATATTGACCCTTCAAAATATATGACCTCTTTTGGACAAGATTGGCAGGCGAAATGCTACATGACATTTACATGTACTGTCCAACAATATAAAGTACAGCAATGACCATTACCTTACGGTTGGGTAAGGAGTTGCCCCAGCTGATTTAATATTCGTCCTAGTGGATCAGTAGTCGGAATTGTGCTCATCCACTCTAAATGTTAGTTTGTTGTTAAAATAACCATTATCATGCGATGGAGATAAGGGGTCCTTACAGCCCATTTAATATTCTCCCTAGTAGGTCAGTTATCGGAATTACGGTAAATTAATAAATTTAAAAATAATAAAAGCAAATATGTTTACCATTCAAAATGGAAGCTATTTCTATTTAGAATGCCAGAATACATAAAAGATTTATTTAACACCATTTCATGGAAGGGTTATATCTTTCGTCCCTGTGAAAATATGTAATAAAAGTACCATCATTAAATAGTACATCGAGTTTTGTAAAATTCAGATGATTGATTGGATTTGTATGCGATACAAAACATGGATTTTTTATATTAAAAACTTTAATTGAATATCCAATTAAGTAAAACAAAACTACTAATTTTGTTTGTGTACAACATAATTAGGGTGTGTATGCTAATAATCTAAACCTACCGATGACAAAATCCCGTTAAAATGCTACAACAAAAATAATTTATTTTGTTGATGGTTCATTGTATTCCCTACAAATTGGTGTCAAATTTTTAAAACACCCATCCATCAACGATACACAAAACCATAAGGGTTAGGTACGGATTTGTTTAAGGTATGTTGTTAAAGTTTCCAATTTCATGTATAATTGAGTCATTTCAGTATATGTACAAAACTTGTAATCTCTAATTTTAGTGTGCGCCTCGCTTCACCATCGGAATCAAGTTCATTCACAAAACTATTCCTGTATATCTAATTATACCTATCTACATTTATTAAAAATTCAATCAATTAAATTTATTATACTTGTGTGTATTTCCTTATAAATGAATACTACCAAATACATAGGAAAATGGTGAAAATTTACTGTAGTACATTATACATAAAGAGATGGTTGAAAAATCTAACATACTTCATTCATTACAATAAATAAACTAATGCATTTTTAATTATATTATAAATTGGACGTTCATTCGAATTTCCGTTCCCCATAATATGTTTCCACTCATCCTACCAACACAAAAAAAAACGGACAGCATTAAAAATAAATTTCTAAATAAATTTTCACTATGTACGTTGTATACACATATAATTCGTATTATAATGGATACGAAATATAAAATGGAAAATTAAATATCAGACACTTGAATCCAATTAAATTTTCCATTTTCTCGAATTACAAATCCAAATATTATACTGGGTATATACTACCTTAGTTCTGAGAATATAAATTTTCTAGAAAAACTAAGATGATTTTATTCCGAATACAAAACACAACGGTAAATTTTTCTGGAATATACTTTTATTTCAAAGTAGTATTAACTAAACAAAAAAAAACCGGAAAAAGGATTATTTTTTGTACTTAATAAAGAAGAATCTTGGTTTTACTCTAAAATAGTTCTGTGCATTAACGAGGATATAAAATAAAAAGTTTTAATTTTTCCGAGTAGATTTTCTATTTCAACATTAAGATTATTTTCAAAGTTGATTTAATTTTTGGAGTTAATAAAGCAATAGTTGATGATTCTAATGATGCTTATAGCCATTTGATTAAATGAAAATGGTTTGAGATGACTAACAACATAATTTTACAAATTTCGGGGTTTTATAAACTGATAAACGTTTGTACCATAACTTTTAATAATTAATCCTTGATATGACTTAAAAATATTTAGAATTGACGTCAAGTATATAAATGTAGGGTATTCGACCCTGATGGCCACAGGATGATCATTCATTAAACATCAATGCGTTTTTTAAAGAAATTTTGCTGTCATCTTTTAAAGCTGCGAAGCCTCAACATTAAAGCATGAACCAGTAAGAGCTCAAGTGGCTCTGTGTTTGTACCATTTAGGGCTGGTGTACGACCAACTATATTTTATGAACTAGATGTTTAATTTTAACGAGAAGCCTCTAAAGTTTTGATGGTCGGAACAATAACCAAAATGGCCCAAACAGCTTACAACTTAAGCTCTTACGAGTTAGCTGGTTGGGGCTTAAAAATTGTGTGCATATTTAAAAAATCCCAATGAAAATGATTTTGGTTGTGTTCGACTACAATGATGAAACATTTTTTATTCGGGAGGTGGTGGGTTGGTGGCATGTTAATTTGATGGGGTTTGAAAAGGAAGGTGTTTATTTTGCTATGAGGAATGTCGGTAATTAAACTGATTAGTTGTTGTTGTGTTGAAGTAGAGGTCGTCATTATAGAGCAATAGAGCTTTGTAGTGCTAAGTTTTCGTTCTCTTAGTTATTCTAGTTGGTTATTTACTGATATCCAATCCGTTTTTATAATATTCATTTATTGTAATTTGTTCTTTCAACAATTTGTATAAATGTTCTTCATTCGTTTTTAAGAAACTGACTTCGTTATCATATCGTTGTGAATCATATTGATCAAGGATTCCAACCAGATTACATTCACTAAACTTCGTGTTGTCCGAATGAGATTTATACGTACTCGTATGTTGAAATATTTTAGTATTGCGATTTACGTTAGCCACATATGAATTAGTGAGGGCCATTTTTGTGAGACTAGTGACATCTAGGTTATAATAGTGGCGTTAGAGATAGTTATTTAACAGTTGTATTGCATAGCGGATCAGAACCGAAAATATTAATTCTGCATAGGTCCAGGCGAGACTAGAACATTCGATCGGTGTAGAAATGTGAGTGCAACGAACACAATGGGTCGGTCTTACTGAGTCGTTTGGGAGATTCGATACGCGAAAGATTAAAATGGCGAAAGTGAGTGGCGGGAAAATAATAAACAAGTCGTGTACAGTAAAAATAGTGGTGTAATTAAAATTGTTTAAAAGGTACATTAAATGAATTAATAAGTAATTATGGAAATTATTTATTGTTGTGACTTAGTGATGGTAAAATAAGAGTGGGAAAATTATTTTCGAAATATTCCAGGTAAGTATTTTGTAAATACAGGGTGTCCGCCGGGAAGGTATACTACTTTGTTTGTTTATGATTTTTGATTAAATGAAAGAGAATGGATCTTATATTGATAAATGTTTTATTTAATGTCGGCAATTATGTATGGACCGCCTCTGTTAGCCTCACAAATGCGAGCCCTTTTGAGCACATTTTTCATTACATTCTCACACATTTCACGCGGTATTTCGTTAATTTCATCACGAATATTTTGTTTGAGTTGCTCAAGCGTTTCTGGTTTGTTTTCATAAGCCTTGCTTTTTAGATATCCCCACAAAAAGAAGTCCGGAGCAGTCAAATCAGGCGACCGTGGAGGCCAATCAACATCACCATTTTTTGAAATAACTTGTTGTGGAAAGAGTTCTCGCAGTAATTCCATTGTAATCCTGGCTGTATGCGATGTGGCACTGTCTTGTTGATACCACATGTTAATCAAGCCCAAAGTATGTAGTTGTGGCGTTAAAAAGTTGTCAATCATATCACGATATCGCTCCCCATTCACAGTTACCGTTACACCGTTTTCATTTTCAAAGAAGTAAGGTCCAATGATTCTTCCTGACCAAATTGCACACCAGACTGTCACTTTTAATGGATGTAAAGGTGACTGATGAATAATGTGAAGGTTTTCCATTGCCCAGAACCGACTATTCTGTTTATTCACATATCCATTTAAATGAAAATGTGCCTCGTCACTCATTATGATTTTTTCATGAAAATCGGGCTTGTCTTGAGCGAGCTGTAACATCCTATTGACAAGATGGTTTATCGAATATTTTTCCATAATAAATTTGCCACGTGTCTACTTCACGACTGTCAAGTATGAACTGTCAATACTAATATTCGCCTAAATGGCGGCAAAACAAAGTAGTATACCTTCCCGGCGGACACCCGTTATATTTTGAAAGCGGAAATGATATTGTAACCGTCAAGTTCTATAACGATATTCACAATCCAGTGTTACGAACCGGATTTGACAGGACAAATTCCTAACAATATGACACCAAAGATTAGATGCAGGGGCAGAATTCGATATAAACTACATTGTCAGTATCTGTTTACAAGTTGTTATGCGCATTTTTGCGTGTATATGTTATCTGTGTGACAATGAAAAGGAAGTATTTATTGGCCTTACAAGAATATAAAACCCATTGACTCAATTTCATTAGAAACGATGTACGTTGATATTCCTTTTGAATTGAAAAATGCGTTAATTGATTCAATAATCCATATCGATAAAATCTTTCATCAAGTAAAACACTGTAAAGTTTTGTGAATAATAAGAACCAAGCTGTTTAAACGTCACGTAATACCTAAAGAATTTGAATGTACAAATAAATCCACTTCACGTGATTTGGGGCAACGATCAAATGGCAATGCTGCAAAAATAGTTGATGATTTTCGTCGGTTATATTTCGATGGTTGAGGTAGGGCATTTACAGAGATGGAAGGAATTTCTCCTGGGTTAGAAATATGACCAAGTAGTGTAATTAGGTATCCAAAGTAAAATTTATTTCTCTTAGGAATTATTATTGCATTTTTCGAATGAGAATGCTTATACCTCGCCGAGTCGCAGAGGAACATTTGAGTACTACAGATTTCAATGTTATTTCCATGTAAAATATCATAGATCGTGTTTGGCTTAAAATCGCTGTTGATGTCGCGTAAATTCCAGGTACCAACGCTTATATCAGAGAATGTCTTAGGTGTTGGGGTGATAGTAGATTGTTAAAAATCAATGAGAGAGGAGGGTTATCACTAGCATCTAAAATATGATGAACATTCTAAAAAATACTTTGATCATGAAAATGTTGTCAAGTTGGATTAAACTGTTGTAGTGTTCCGTTATATATAATTTTATTTCATTAGTGTAGAGTTACCATTTTACGGGACGAAAGATGTTTGTAGTTTCGTATCAGTATGATGAATACTAATTTCTACGTGCTTTTATTTAACTCGCTCTGTCCCTATGGGACAAATGTGGTATGTAATCGTTTTCTCACTCATTTTACGATGTTCAATTTAGCTGAAATTTTGCATGCTCAACTATCTTCGGTGGTTCAAATACACAATTTGTAAATAATCAAGTTTAGAAATGAAGAATTGAAGAATAGCTTGCATTTGAAGTTCGATTCCTTTTCGACAACTTCTTTTTTAAAAATATTAAACATTTTAATACTTTAAATAAAGATTTTGCAAGTAGATTTACAGACCGGCAAATTTAAAAAATTTAAAATTTTATATTTAATTTTTTAAAATCTAAAATCTTTTTGGGGTTATGGACCCAAATTTGGCCCGCTCTTAACTCTGGTACTGTCGGATTTCCAAACAAACGCCGACGGCCAAGGGTGTATAAGTGCTCCACCCAACATCAAGAAGAAATCTGTTCTGAAGATGTGTAAGACATGTGGGTGCTAAAAATGTAAGCGATCAACATACGGGCAGCTGGCGCACCCCGTTGTATGTATGCCTTATCTCTCACAGCGACCCCTGGGGATCCGTCATTTGCCGGTAGAACGTCACTTGCCAGCATACTCGAGGCATCCGGACTAGATTAACGATGACGACCCCTGATAAGAGAACGAACAATGGACGGCGAAGAGAAACTACCATGAAACAAAAGAGGCGGTTAGAGAAGCGAGTTCCAGAATAGAGGATGCCCACATCTTCACATGGTGTCACATGGTGGTGTGGACTGAGAACCATACATCATTCGATACAGATGAAGGCATTCAGCAGATAGATAGTGTTTTTTGCAGAATATGAAAATAATTTCATAAGAAATTGTGGTGGAATACGCCTACTGAAGCGCCGAAATAAAGATGGATGAGTCAATAAATATAATGAGAATCTCTTGAGTATAAGCAAAGGAAATATGGACACTCAACCAAGTAAACCAAAAGAATCAATATAATTATACATAACCAAGTAAATGTCAAAGGCAGAACCAACAAGCAATATACCAAGCTTGACAAGCAATTTACCAGATTCAGTTAAAAAATAATAATATATCGGGAATATTCTTTCCTCATTCATTTATCTGTAAAACAGGCCCTGTCCTATAATTTGTGGTTTCAACAAGATGATGCACCATGCTATGCATCTCATGACACAATCAATATATTGCAACAAACGTTTAATGACCGCGTAATCTCCAAAAATTCCGATGTGAACTAGCCACTAAAACCACATTGACCAAACACACACTTAACGACCTTTACAAATGGCATAATTCTGCAATAATAGACATTAATCTAGGGATTTTGTCTGAATCAAAAAGATTTCAATGCGCTTTCGATGGAGCTATCGTGTTATAGCCGACATCGAGGTTATAGTGAGAGGCAGGTGTTGTGGCTAGGTTCAGTGGAAGGTGCGATAACGTTGCTCCATTGCATCGAACGTTCTTGTTAATTTGGTTTTCATTGCCAACGCTTAGTACAGATCTCAAAAACTAATCTACAGGATGAATAGTTCGCTTTCCCATTTGATGCATTCAGTGATCGGATGCGTTGCGCCTGATTTTGGCGATCACGTTTAAACCAGTTACATGTTCTTCAGGCGTTGTTGTTTGAGTTGTCTGTTGTGACATGCTCCAGGCGATTTTTGTGAGATTGGCGATCACGTTACAATCGAATTTCGCGCTATTGGATTTTATCTTGAGTTTACTGATGTAATATCTGCTATCTGTAATATCTACTGTGGGCAAAAAGTAGTAAGACATTTTAATTTAAATATCGCGCGGAAAACCATTCGTCGAAATTTTTTCTATGTTGGTATGACTGTCAGTGACATTTGGGCAATCAAAATAATCATTAGTTTTTAGTATACGCTTGTCTTTCTGAAGTACAAAAAGTGCATTCGGCGATTTTTACAATGAGTGAATCAATTTTGTGGTGCCGAAACGTTCAGAATGTTGCAAAAGGCCTTCGGTGATAATTGTATGTCGCGAGCAAGTGTTTTTCATTGGTACAAATTGTTCAACGAGGGTCGAGAACGTGTTGAGACGAACCACGTCTAGGACAGCCATCAACATCAACTGATGATCAACACGTTAAAAAAATCAAGGAATGGGTGCTCGAGAATCGACGAATAACAGTCAAAGACCTTACTGGCATCGTTGAAATATCGGAAGGATCAGTGAAAATCATTTTGAAAGATCATTTGGGCCAAAATCACTCAATTTTTTGGAAAAACAGCGTCGCGTTGATGTCTGTGAAACAATGCTTTCCGACTACCAGGATGTCATGAAACGTATTATAACTGGCGATGAGTCTTGGATCTATGCTTACGACCCGGAAACAGACGATCAATCGGCCGAATATCGTGCCAAAGGTGAGCCGAAGCTGAAAAAACCACGTCAAAGCAAGTCAAAAATCAAGGTGATGTTGACAGTTTTCTGCGATTATCGAGGTGTGGTGCACTCAGAATTCCTTCCGACCGGCCAAACTATCAACGAGGAATACTATTTGAGTGTTATGCGCCGTTTGTGCGAATCTATTCGTAAAAAGAGGCCGGAATTATGAGTCGACAACTCTTGGTTTTTGCACCACGATAATGCACCTTCTCATACTGCATTAGTTGTACGTGTTTTTTCGCCAAAAATTCCACCCATATCGTTCCGCAACCACCGTATTCGCCTGATTTAGCTCCGTGTGACTTCTGGCTGTTCAGCAAACTCAAACGACCGCTCCGGGGAAACGGGATGTTTTGAGTCAATTGAAGACATTAAACGTGAATCGCTACGCGCATTGGAGGCTATTTCGGAAATTGACTTTAACAACTGTTTCGAGGATTGGAAGTATGTGGTGATGAAGATCAATCAATTCCAATTGAGCTACTCGCTTTTCGGGTAAGGCAAAACTATTTTTTACTAGGAATATTTCAAAACGGTTATGTTTTTTTTAGTTTAGCAAAGCTTTAGTTTTTTTAGTTTAGTTGAGCAATTGTTTGAAAAAATTAATTATACTTTAGAGCAAAAAGGTCAGAAGTTAGCATAGGCATAGCCTACGGAAATATCTCACACCGTTTGAATTACTGATTTCTTAAATCTTTTCATTTCTTCCTTAACATTTTTCTTCCCAAAATTGAAATGATTCCAACAAATAGGAATATGGCATTTAGTCCTAAGGATAATTTTTAATTTTTCCAATCATATACGAGATCTCGTTACACAGAAATCCAAAGGGTTTAAATCCGGAGATGACTTACTTCGATATAAAAGCAGTTTTGCTTTATGTGAAGGGGATATTGTGCTCCTATTACTGCGGAAAGCAGTATAATATTCATTTCCGTACATCGCCTGGTCATGGGGAATCAAATCATATTTAAGAATATTTTCAATTAGCACTCGGCGTTGATTTGTAGACCCCTTTCGTAAAAGGCAGCGGTAACTTCCATTTCTCTAAAATTGCTTCAGGAACTTTGCACGGCTAATTTATTTGGTGGAATGCTTCTCAATGACACTGACCATACACGATCAACCCGATTTTATTTTTAACTGAAGTTTCTTCCGTTAGTAAGTTAATCTACAAACTTGTTGTGTTTTGTAGACTTGGAGTGACGATTCTTCATGAGTATGCGAAACATTGATGAAGATCCCACGGCTGGCAGCGTGCTTTGTGCGCACACTTCTGGCAGATGAAGAAGCTCAATTATCAACCTTTAGATAATGAGCAATTCAATAAGCAACCAGAGCTATGAATGCTGGCCAAAGAGAAATCTTTACCATGGTTACTTGAGGCATGGAAGGTCAACTGAATTGTGCCACAGAGAGATTAATAATATTTCTCACTGGTACCCATAGAATTATATACTATAGAATGAATGTAAAGATTTTTCCTATATACGATTTGCTATTTCATGTGTCACAAGCCAGAGCAGGATGGTTATATAAAAAATGCATATGGCGGTCTCATATGTCAAAGAAAGAACCCCTCAAACCAGTTTTTGTTTTTGTTTAAAATGACGCGTTAAATTTTGTGCTCTTCCAAAATCTTGAAAATATTAATTAAAATAATTAAAAAATAATTAAAATATTATTAAAATAGTTAGTGGATTGTGTGTAGTGCATCATTTTAGTAATAAAAATTAGAAACATTTAATAAAATGAAGGGTCTCGTGAAAAACTGCTAATTACGCCTAAAAAACTACAAGATGGAATTTCGTACCATCAGTAAGTGTTTATACAAAATAAAATGTAAATTATGTTAAAAAGAAAATGATTTGTGGTAAAATTATCCTTAATTTAAGTTAAAAATCAGATAAAAATAAGAAAACAATTTTGGTTATTAGCGTGGGTTCTTTCTTTTTGTAAATAAATGTTTTTACCAGTGCCGCATTTATCGTATTACTATGGTTCGAAAAGTGGGTGTTGATTGTTTCATGTGCTTTTTTTTCATAATTTATTTTTATTTTGGAATATGTACTGTAAATACAATTTTTAACAGAAATTATAATGTAAACATTTGTTTTTAGTTTACCAAAAAATGGAGAATTGCAAAAGCAATGGTTTAAGCTTCATCAGATGATATTTCAATTGACCAAGAAATTTCTAAAGTAGACGAATCTAATATGTATGACGAAGATTTTTTTGGATACCCAATTATACTAAGTGAATTTTCAACATACATTACATTTTAAAGAAATGTGAAATAAATAAGCGTAGTGGTTTTATAATTACTATTTTTTATACACATAATATTATATTTAACTAAAAATAATTAATGCACTTGTATTAAAGAAATAAAAATGTAATTAAATTTAAATAATTGTTTAATTTTAACTTTCTAACTTCATTGCATTCGATCGAAAAAAATTCTAAATATGGCCCTGTTAATTTAATTTGCTTTCTCTTTTACCCTCCGAATTTGTGACGCTTGACAGTTGCTTACATTCATTCTATATACTCTATTTCTATGCTGGTACCTAGGGGTTCAAACACATGCAAAAGTGCATTGATCTTTATGGATAATATTTTGAAAAACACTAAAGCCATTTTTGATAAATAAATATTTGCTTTTGTTCACTAATATCGAAATATAAAAGGCAACCTTCATAAGAATTAATAATCACAAAAAGGAATTGAATTCACATGAAATAATTTTCACTAAGTTCTATAGTGCTGGATATTAAATACAAATTAAAACAGATAATAGCAATGTTTGTTTGATTCATGATGCAAGCGTCTTGATTTGTAACAATAATTCCCGGTAAGAAAAAATCAACCGTAGAATGGTTTATGGTTTGAGTCGGTTAATTGTAAGTTGTGAAAAATTGAATTTTAACAGAAACAAATTACGAACTACAGTAAAAACGATATAAAGCGGAAACTCAAATCCGATAAAATGTTTAGTCGATTTTACTTAATATTTTTTCAAATACGGTGAATTGCTGGTTTAATGTCGGTGCAAAGTCGAACTTATTAGGTTTTATTTAGAACCGACAATTGTGTTTTTCTATTTAGTTCCCATTTAAGATCAACGAAAAAAGTGTGTGTAGTGAAAAAATTATATTTAATATTTTTTATGTTTCAAGTGAACGTTTTTCTTAATTTAAGGTTTAAAATTATTTAATTATAGAATAATGTTTAGTGCATAACTAAATTTGCGTAGATATGACACCAAAAATTTGTCACCAAACACGGTTTCCGTGTGAGCAAAAAAAATTGTTTAATTTGTTTTTAACATTTATGTATCTACGAGGTGTTAACAAAATATTCCTGGTCCAATCCTGTAAATATTCATTAATCCAATATTTCGTTCAGACATTCACAAGCTGGTCCTCGCAGATCTACATCCTAGAGTTACTGAGAAACAGTTATAATTATTTAAACGATGTAAAAGCTGTACCATTTTCGAAAGTTAAATCAGATGTGCAGGCATTTGGAAACGGGCCAGTTTTCAGAAAAAAACATTGAAAGAGGTTTTCTATTCGAAATTAATATTTTTGAAATAATTTTTAAGGATAGATTATAAATTGACTGGATAGATAGTTTATAGACTTCTGTGTTATTGATATTATTTTTACCTATAAATTGTTATTTTTATTAAATAATTTACTAAAATATTGATTCCTTCAAAATTGTACCTGAAATACATTTGAATTTTAATAATGAGAATGCCGCATTTTACCGTTCTAGTTATATATTATACCATACTAACAAATTATGCCCCCCCCTCCCCCACACACTTTTATTTAGTTTTAGCCTTGTCACTCGGTTTACTTACTGTTCTCCATTCTAGAGACAGAAAGTTCCATTTAAATATTTTCGTAATTTTACTAACTCTTAACAGAGCATTCTACTGTCCCAAATTTGTTTACATACAATACGATATGTTTTACTTTAGACGGTTCCAGTTTACCTACTAAGTAAAAACCGTCCAGTTTTTTAATGGTTTTTTCATTGCACCAAATACTTTACGCAATTATACTGGCAATTGCAGCAGTAAACAATAGTGCAATGAAAAAAAACCGATTACACAGAACGGTTTTTATTCAGTCAACTGAAAGCGTCTAAAGTCAAACATATCGTATTTTATGTAAAAAAATGTGGGACAGTAGAATGTTCCGTTAAAAGTCGGTAAAATTATTAGTCCAGTCTTGCTAGAATATGTCAGACAAAAATCCACAAATTACTGTTAGGGGTTTTCTTCAGTCAACTGGCACCGTCAAACGCCGTTCAAATAGTGGTCCTCTAGACCAGTGGTTCCCAAGCTTATTTTTAACATCTTAATTTCAAATTTATGTTAGTAATAAACACAATTTGCATGGCCTGTTTAAGACCAAGGACCCCTAATTTAGGAATTTAGCATATGGTATGCATGTCTAGGGGGGCCGTATGGCCCTCGTTGGGAAACACTGCTCTAGACGGATAAACCCAAATAAAAAAACCGACTTTAGTAGTATATTTGCACTAGCAATATACAGGCGAAAAGCCAATATAAATAACTGACTGGTCGTCGTGCAGTCAATCAGTACCCCCAAGGTCTTCCAAATGTTGGTTATTCTATTGTATTTGAGGACGTTTCCTCAATTGTCCGACAGAAAATTACTCGATCTTTCAGTCCCCCGGTTATTTTATAATACTTAAATTCTAAATTTCTCTCCGAGATTAGATGAAATTATCTGGCAATTTAAAAATATTAAAATTCTTTCATTACAACATGACGAAATCTGAGAAATTAATTATTTTTTGGAAATCAAATCAAGTATTCGTGATAGTTTTTGTTACAAATTCAGAAATTTCACTTGTCGTAAAACACATAAAACGAAAAATGTACGTTTCGAAAGTTCAGACCAGCACCCTAAGTTCTTTAGAATTATTATATTTAATGGTACATTTCAATATACTAAATACGTACGATAATTCCCACCTTTCATGAAGCTGAGGGAAATTTTATTATCTCTATTACAAAATTACGGTGTACATAAAACGGGATACTATCGATAATAACACTAATTTATTTGTTAGTTTAAATTGTTATTTTATATTGTTGTGCAAACTTCTCGAAAATCGAAAAAAAATAATTAACAAAATATTTTAAAAAAATGTTCTTTCCATTAATCGACGATGAATTCAGAAATCAATCTTTAATCGTTTTTATCCAAAAACCCATTAATCTACCATGACCTAGATTCAAGCTATGTTTCCATCACACACCTTATCGTTTTGGTTTCCAAAACTCAAATAAGACTCACAGTTGATATGTAACGAACGAGTCTATTGGAAAAATTTAATTCATAAAATAAGCGTTACATGCAGCTAAAACTATAAAATAGTTGGAACTACTGCATATATAAATATGCACAGGATAAACAAATCCAATTCATCAAAACACATTTCTTTTGTATCCTACAATACAAAACAAAACCCCAACAAACGCAACAACAACATCAAAGAGTGAAATGTACAATGAACAAAATGCTGTTGATTAATGTTCACTGATAACATCGTCGCATTGTTTTTGCATTCTCGTCTTCTATCATACATTATATAGAATGCATTTTGTAGCTACAAATTTTTTTTTCTGTTTAATAACATTTTGATTATAAAAAATTATTGCATAGTTTTTGTATAGAATTTTTACAAAATGTAGGATGAATGATACATTTATACATATTTGATGAATGATTCTATGAAATACAAATTTACATTTTTTTTTGTTTTTAGATCTTCGAGAAAATTAATAAATTTAATTTTTATTATCATTTCTCTCTACCAGACATTGTGCATCGTGTAGTTCAGTATACTCGTATACGCCACGGTAAAAGTCTAAAATCGGTAAATGGTCGAATAAAAAATGTAAAAAACTCCTTCATCTATGAAATGGAAGTCATATACACCCGAAATGAATCAGCCTTCATACCACGAACTTACTATGGGGAATAAATGAGACCAAGTTCCATTTCTTTAATATCGGGCCTCCGTACAGATGATGATTTCGGCCATTTACCGATTTCAAACTTTAACCGTAACATAAATACGGGGCCGGCAAAGAGAGTTGTTCAAACTTTAGTTATACCATTTTGTAAGTTATAAGTTTTTATTTAAACTATCACGAAAGTGTTATAATTTATTATGTGGTGTCTGGTTATGTTGACTTAAAGGAAAATGAATAATTTGCATATACTATGGAAAGTAATTAATGTTAGGGTAATTTGTTTTAGTGAGTATAATATACTCGTATATGATGGCATCGAATTACATTCATCATTATTCCATCATCATTACCACAAGTAAATGAAAAAGAAAATATATCTGATGTTTTTCTAAAAGGAAATTTCATTGTATATGCGATGTACTTGTTATCATGATCATTCAACCATTTATCCATTTTAAAAGAAATGTTATGTAGTCTCATTATTTTATATTATTCCTTTATAGATACACAATATTAATATTATTATTATTATTACAAGATGTTATGATTTTTTTGTACATGCATGTGGAACATCCAATATGTAAGTACTCGGGTATGTTATACATATTTACATATCATTATATCTAATCAAAGAAAGAGGATAAAAAATTCAAATTAAATTATATACAAATAATACATGTAACTTAATTTTGTCTTGCGTCTTGTGTAATTGAGCAATGCGCTTTTGTGTACTCTGTAAAGAGTACGTACTCATCATTAATTTAATACAATTAGTCTTTTAACGTCTTATTTGCAACAAATACAAAATACATAGTTGAACATGTAAAAGCTTCAGAAAAATTATAAATTTCCACCCACATTTTTAATTTAACCTACGCTACATAAATTTATATATTTTATGTGAATACCCTCGAACATATATGACTGAGTCCGCAATTGACAAATACATAATTTCTATATTAATTCACTTATAAGTTTATGAAAAACGATAAAAATTTAATTGAAATTTTCTGTTTATACGGTACTCGTATGTTTTCCAATAAAATTATAAAAAATTATATTTATGTTACGCTTTACGCTATTAGACACAATTAGAAAATAAAAATGATAGGAATTTTAGTGTATAATGTGTGTTGTATATGTACTCGTAAAAATTTCCGTGGTAATAATGGACCGAAAATATAACAATAAATAAAACGCCATTTCATTCATTTGAGTACTGTATTTATTGGACAATAAATTGGAAAATTTGTGGGGAAAATAATTTCGATTTATTTCATTGGTTTTTCTTTTCAATTTTAATATTTGATTTTACTTGTATATTGAATGTGGCCACGCTAGAATGATTCAGCTCGTAGAAAGCGTGGGTATAATTTATAATTTAATACAACTAATAGGTTTAAGCAAGGCCATTTAGAACTGGTAAGTTCCAAAAACTTATGTAACTTTATGGGTAATCAAATTAGAAAATAAAAATAATTAACTGAAAAATCGTTCTATGAAACAATTGATTGAGCATGTTCGACCACGCCGAGATAGATTAGGGTCTAGGAATGGAAAAGGTTCAGAGTTAGTAGAGAATGAAGCTGTTCCGTTTACAGGCAATTAAGTATATTAAAATAATAAGTCATATAAGTGAGCTATAGAACATTTCCATAAAAATAGGATAATTCTGAATTTTGTTCTGGTAAATTAAGTCAATTCGGTCGAGTATGGTTAGTTTTAGTTTAAATAAATTCTGGAAATCGTGGAATTTGTCAGAAAATGCCTAAATGCAATTTCCAAATTGAGAGTAGGGTATCTTATTTAATTCTGGTAAATTAAGTTGATTTTATTGATCTGCGTAATTCTTGTTAAGATGAATTCTGGCAATCGTGAAATTTGTCGGAAAATTGTACTATGTGAGTTAACTACCAAAGGAGAGGAGAGGTAGCCTTTTTCGTTCTCGTAAATCAAATTAATTTTGTTGAATTGAGTAGTTTTGAAGTATTACTTCCCGCTCGCATAAATCAAATCGATTTTATTGATTTGAGTAGTTTTAGTTTAGATAAATTCAGAATATCGTAGATTTTGTCGGAAAATTCCATTATGTGGAACTGTATGCTTTGACACAAGCAAATGAATCCTATTGGAAATGGCCCTTCACTCATTTCCAGTGTCAGCCTAAAGCTAACATTTCCACATAGTGAAATTCTCCACAAACTCTACGACATCTAGAATTTATCTAAATTACTACTCAAACCAATAAAATTAATTTGGTTTACGAAATCAAAAAGGATACCTCTCCCCTCTTTTTGGCCATAGCTCTTAACTCATTTGTTGGTGATATCCTAAAGCTAACATTTCCGCATAATAGACTTTTCCGACAAATTATACGATATCCAGAATTTATCTAAACTAAAACTACTCAAACCAATAAAATCGATTAGATTTACGAAAAAGGACATCTCTCAACTCATATGACTGCGTGAACATAAATTAACATTTCCACGTAGTGGAATTTTCCGACGAATTCTACAATATCCAGAATTTATTCTGCGAGATCTAATTAAATTACTTAATGTGTTTTATTTTGTAATGCAAATATTATTTTTCAACTCTTTCTATTGCTGCCGCCTTTGCAAAATAAATCGAATATCAAAAAAATATGGCGCATGTTTTCATCTCTTTCTAATGTAATATAGTTATTTCGACAAAATATTGGTTTAACAGTGTAATTACTAACATACGTTCTGCACTAAAACTTTCTTATTGGATTTGTAAATGTACACGGGGTTTTTGATGAGCAAATTTCACAATCGTTAAAATATTTTTTTTAAACAATTTCGTAACAAATGATTAACGGCGAGCAAACAGGGACGCTTGTAAAAAATTGTCCAATGACAAAGTATAACCATAATTTGACAGTTTAACCATAAATTGTAATTAGTTTAAAATTGTGTCACAGTGAATAAGTTGAGTGTTAAACATATGCTAACAAATCACAAAAGTCGAACCAACGACTTAATAGTGATCGAGCGAAATTTCTAAGAATTTTGTAATAATGTTATTCATACTTTAAAAGAAAATCGTAACGAAACGGAGATCAAATAGACCGGATTCGCGCAATTTATTCAAGAGCGGTCCAATCTATGTGAGAAATAACCAAAAACAAGGGCGCTTGAGCAAGCAGTAGAGAATACAACTGCAATAGCATACATTTGATAATTGTTTTGTTAATTTATTGTTATCGGATAATTTAATCAGTGAAGAAATGAAAGATGAAAGTTTTAGAAAAACTCCAAAATTAAAATAAGAAAATTCAAGAACTAAAGGAAAAACAGAAAAATTAAATTATTTAATTTATTATAAAGATCTAAAGTTTGAAATCAGTGAAATTTTTTCTAACATTTAATTTTTTTTCATTAAAGTATGTAGTTTAAGCAATTGCAAATTTAGATTGTGATTTATTAAAACGAAAATCAATTATTCGTATCTCGAAAATGATTAAGGTCAAATACTATATTGAAATATAATTTTCTTTTATCAAATAATTTATTCAAAATAGTTTGCGAACATTTCCAACTGACAGTGCCAGAGTATACCATGGATGTATATAGGTCTCGAATAAACCACAGTTGTTTTAAGGGAAAAATTAAATTAACCGAAATTTTGGTAAAACTGTCTTGTAAAGGCTGCACTATCTGTTGTTTTATTAAACTAAAAAAATATTTATTGTGCGATGGCAACCCAAAATTTTTTTGACAAATGAAAAATCAAAACTATGCCGATTTTAGCCATGTGGTCGTTTACTATATTACCGCGTTTTTAATGGATAACCACATACTTATTACAAAAATGATCGTTCTGTAAAAAAATATATTTTGTAAAGTACGTGACAAGTTTGGTCAATATAGACGTCTTCCAGAGCCTGGAATTGGCAAAATTATTGAATGTTTTGAGCAAACTGGATCAGTTGCAGGTCGTCCAACATATGAGCACCATCGTCCAGTACGTACTTAAGAAATAGCAACAGTTATAAGAGAAAATGTTTGTGAAGAGTTAAGCATCTCTTTGATGCGTCGTTCACAACAATTAAACGTGTCATGACCACTTTACATCGAATTTTTACACCTTGACTTACACATGCATCCTTGAAAAATTCAAATAACTAAACAATTGATGGTAGCTGGCCATCAGCAACGCCGTCGTTTTGTTGATTGCAAAACTGTCGCATTTGGAGGACTGAAAATCCTCATGTTATTCATGAACAACCAATTCATCTAAAAAGTTTGGTGTATATTGTGGGAATAGTGAGCGCTATCGTGACTATTAACTGGATTTTGTGGTCAAAATTGGATGAAATTATTGTATATGATTTTTGAGAGCATGACGATGCCACATTTCACACAAATCGTGAAACAATCGACTTATTAGCAACCAATCGCATAATTTCAAAAAATTCTTATATCAATTGGCCACAAAGATCATGCGATTTGATACCGTTCGATTATTTTGTTTGGGTTTATTTGAAAAGTAAAATATATAGCAATCATGCACAAATAATTCAAGATCTTAAGAATAACATTCGAATAGAAATTGAGTTTATTGAACTGGATGTGGTGGTCACATGAACAATATTGTATTCCATATATAAATGGTGTAGAACCCACTTTCATTTTCAATAAAAAATTCTGAATTTCCAACAAACATTATGTGTTTTTTTTACTATAACAAAACTAACAAACGGATCACTCTTTATAATCAAAATGACCCACTGTCGGAGTGCACCACTCATGGACCAACCCATTTTCCATGTCAGTGCTACAGTCTGGCATCGAGCTATGCTATGCGCAGATAGTTCTTCGAAAATCTGACCAACTGACTTATAGCCGTATTTCCTCGAATTGGCTGAGAAACGGCGAAAAAGTAAGGTTCCCGTCCTTAGCGACCCGCGACAGAGTTGGGAGTGCCTAGACCCCAAAACAGATAAATAAGTAAAAAATAAATAAAAACAGTTTTCCCTGTTGAAATTTCAAAAAACCAACAAGGGCAAACTTTGTTTATTTCGCAAGAATCTCTTATTAATCTAAACGGTTAAGTATGAAGTTTGATTCCAAAAAGTTAATCTTCCTGGACTGTTGAGACGCCGAATTTTAAGAAATGATTTGAATAATTTTGTTTGAAATTTAATTTGAAATCTTTTTAATTTTTTTGTAAATGCTATCAAACAATCAATTTATGGAAAAAGCTTAAGTATGGAGTTTCATTTGATCAATGAATCCGAATGGATTGGGCTGTACAGGGATCGAATTTTTGCTGAAAATATTTTTTTGGCAAAAATCGTAATTTCCACTTATCGAAACTAATTTTGGTTACCATTTAAAATAGGATTAGTTAGAAACATTTTTAGAAAATTTTTATAATATGTTTAATCCTAATGCTGTTTCTTTTTATGATCACTTCTTGTCGATGATGGATAGTACACGTAAAAAGCCGTACTTCGATTTTTTAAATTACAGTTAGTCATGGAAACTACCAAATTAGTAAATTTTTATATTTTCTGTTTCCGTGGTATTTCTTTAACTTAATTTTACTTGCAGTTGTTCAGGAGAATATAAACATTTATAGATTTTGATTTAGGAAACATAAAGAAAGTGCTTCTTGCTCGGATTGGATAAAAAATTATCGCTGATTATTCGTAATGCGATTTACGATTTAATTATTATTGTTGAAGGTGGATGCAATAGTTAGATGAATTTTAACCGTTTTATTTTTAATATTTACTAATCTAATTAGTTATTCTAAAATTTAAATGTTGATCAATTTATTAATGAGGATTCTAAAAAGGTGCTAGTTACTCATATTAATTCTATTTAATTACAGATTCCTGAATAACTTAATATTTATTATATTACCTTTCAGGTTGCTGACTAGTAATTTTTGAGGTATGATCAATTTTAAATATTTTCGTACAAAGAAACCAATTAAGTGAACAGGATACAGGAAGCCCTAACAAAGTAGTTTGCTTTTTCGCACTGATATGCTACTTTTTAATGGTTTCTGGATTTTTTTAATCCATGCCATCTTTTTTGGAGCCGAAGCACTCACTGCCTGTTCTTTTACGGGTCATTTCCCGTCTTACTTTACACGTTACTGTCAAATCGAAGACGTACGGTTATAGGACCGATTTAAGTTACCATCTGCGCATTGCAAAGCTCCATGCAAGCCTATAAGTACTGGACATGGAACATGGGTTGGCCCATGAGTTACACGCAGATAGGAGGTCGTAGTTGTATTTATTTTAATCACAGATCACAATCTGTTGATGAAAATCTCCTTTTGCATCCTGCCCCTATCGGAATTCGAACCCGGTATCTCCCGATCCAAACGCCAAAGCTTTAACCACTGTGCCATTTGGTCGGTTTCTGGATTTAATTAATTTTATTTAACATGTTTAAGGATAACCAGGCTAGATTAGATCTTATTTAAATATCTTATGTATATTATTCTAAATAGCGACATTGCAATCTCTATTAATAAAATTTTTATTTTTGGAAAGTTGCCATTATACATGGGTACTAAATTAAAATTAATTTGAATTTTTTCAGAATGCTGTGTAATAATTGTGCTGGCTTGTGCTAACCATTTTACATTACATTTTATTAAACTAACAATTTAATAACTATTGACTACATAGGTGTCGAAAACCGGGTCAATTCCATCATAACCAACCAATCTATAGATGGAGGGATTGTTGTGTTATTAGAAAAAACGTATGCGGATGGGCCTGGCGTCAACCGGGAATATTAGTTAGGTTTGGTCACACACTCCAATCAATCAATCAATCAAAAAATCGTCATTTCCGCTTAAATTTTGGACACATTATCTGAACCAGTATTGTTGCAAATTTAATTTAAAATTTTTTAGATTATAATTGTTTTTCTCATTAATGACATATAGTAATTTTCAAAATATTTGCAAAAAACGAAAAAGCTTCTATGGGGCTGCCACTTCTAGTTGACCGATTTCAGCTAAAAATCATTGAGATTTCCTAATTTATGAGAGAAGCTTAAATAAGAAGTTTCTTCGAGACCAGTCAATCGTGTTCTGCTGCAGAGAACCAACAAACATTTAGCGGGCACGGTACCATATACGCACACACAGACATTTTTGCATTCTTGCAATAATAGAAATTCGACTCATGTACTTTCTGTTTGGTTCTATCATTCATTTGTCTCGTTGTTAAACTTTTTAATCCTTGTTAACATTATCAAAGTAAAATGGGTAACGACAACATTATTAAACCATCAGCTTTTGTACCAAATAGAAGTTCATCCGGTGCATCCAATAATAATAATAATAACGACCTTACCCAACTTAAAGAAAGAAGTCTTTCATGAAATTGTTAGAGAACAATGTCAGAAATTTAACCAGGCTTACAACTATCGATCAAGATTTCGAAAAGTTGTCAAAAGTTTACGAGAATTCTGAGGCCAACTCGGAGAGTTCGGGTCGTAGAAAAAGTGTTGAACGTCTAAATTGGGAGAAAATCTCTAGGTATCTGACGCTCCATTATGCTGGCAAGAGATATATTAGGATTCGGAATACCAGATGCCCACATTAGTTTAAAGAACGAACTCCATATCCGAATTCTATCAGCAAGTGGCATCACCACTTATCGGTTATTTTAAATAAACTTCTTCAATGGAAATGTACTAAAAGCCATGGATGCAATGACAGGCCTATTGAGACTATCACCAGTAAGTTTTGTACGGGATATTAAGGGCGATCTACCGATAATATTGACTATTCCTTTTAATTTTCTGTAATCAATTACTATTCTTCATTTGTTTCATTTGAATTATCTATTTTCTTTAGCCCTATCCATAAAACTGAGTTGTATGATGAGTTTGATTCTTTTATAATTCCCAAATTTAGCATTTCATTTATTTTTTTTTTCTTTTTCGTGATTGGATTTAAATTTTTTAATTTTATCGTATGAGTGATTTCATGAGTAAAGGTCAAATTGTCCTCTTCATTAAAAAATGAATCCGTATTTTTTATTAACATTTGTTTTAAAGTTTTTTTCCTCCCTGTTTAATTGTTCGGCGTTTATTTTACGAAAAAAAAATCCTTTTCTGTATCATTTGTTGTTTCGAGGTGATTTACTCGAGTATAATCTCTAGCAATTTTGATATCAACATATGATTCAAAAGGGATAATATATTTATCGAATATCTTTAGATATTGGTTGTTTATGTCAAATGTTGCTTGAAATGGCTTTAAAAAGTTTATATCAGTGATGTCATCAATTTTCGTACTCTTTAGAGTAAACTTTCCATTTCAACGTTCCTATTTTTATTAATTTCTCAAATGAAATCATTTTTGGTTTACTGATACTGCGACGAACATCATTGAGTGAAATAAAAATTTTCTAGTCTAGGAAAAATTAATAAAAATTTAAAAAATGAACATTATGAAGCAAGAAATTTTAACGGCCAATTTAAAATTTTACTTATTTTAGGCAATTTTATGTTTTAATATGTGTGGATTAACTTCCGTCGCTATAGTGATGAAAGCTAACGCTATGATATTTTGTACCACTAAAAAGAAAAAATATTTTCCACTAGAAGTCTACCTGCACCTATCTAGGTAAAAGAGAACTTTTATAGTGGCTTAAAAATAATATTCTCCATTGATTGCGCATAAGCCTATTATTGTAGTTATCATTGAAATTATTTATTAGTAATAAAATAGATAGTGAAGTATTTCCTAAATGTCAACTTTGAAATTGTTTAGACCTAAGCGGGAAGCATTATAATTTAGTACGTAGAACCTCTATAGAGATGTGTGACGGCCCTTGGTACGGTTGCTCATTTATTTCTTTAATAATAAGTACTATTTGAGTGTTGTTTTATACAGTGGGTTTGAAACCACAACGAATAAATGACTTTTAAAACTACAGTTAAACATTTTATTAAACATGTTATATTTTCATTTTCAAATTGTAAGTAAATGGGCAGTCACTTTCTCTATACAATTTTCGTCATTTCCGACAGGTAGTGGGCTTTTACTGAGAAAACCCTATTTAATAATTTTATAAACATGTATGTCTGTACATGTTCGTATAGTACCAATTAAAAACCACAAAACAAAAATACATATATTCAAACGATACACTTTTGCCAAGAAATAAATATTAAATCCACAATCTGGAACGACAACAATTAGTGTATATAGTGTTTATATAATTCAAAAAAAAAATGTTAATCTAAAGTGTTGTATGACAGTGATTGTAAATAAAACTAAAACTTGTGTAAACGCAAATTATATTTAAAAATTCAAACAAATTTTCAAACTCACTCCTTCGAGTTCTGTTGTATACCATAACGTACATATACGAAGGAATTACCAACTACCATTTATCACGCATATAAATTAAATTTCATTTTATAAAACTGTGCAATATCTCTAGTAAAATATTATAAAAATAAAAATGTCTGTCTGTCAGAGGGAAAACATATGAATTTTTGTAATAAGTTTAAAAAACATTTATGAGAAATAAACATGAAAATTTTGTAACTCACTTTTCATTCCATTGCCATTTTATGCACATACCTACCTAAATATATATACGAGTACAGAACATGAATATATTTTCATTTAATTTGATTTTTCATTTTCATCATCAATAGCAACATACGTTTTCCCATTTTTGTACATAAATTTTTCCAATATACGTACACGGTATGAAAAACTGTTTTTTATGTATAAACTTGCATTATAACGGTAAAAAGCTACAAAAGTCTCATAAATGCACACATTTACCTTCGGATGTGCATAAAACGCGCGATTTAAAAAATTGCAAATGCGAATTTTTAATTTAATTTGTGTTATTGTTACCTTTTCGAGTTGTCAAAATTTAAAATATTTTGTACATAAAAATGATCAAAATCTGATTTTTGCAAATTAATAATTAAAATATGCCATTTGCAACATTGAAATATAATTACGTGTGTGTTTAGCAGTACTTAGATTTTATCATTTTTATGTTTTGGGAGAAACATAATTTACGAATAAATTATAAATTTCCTGATTTATGTTTTTGGCAGAAAAACTATAAATTAAAATTTTACTTAATGCTAACGTGCACAAGTCAGTTAAACAAGCACCTCAGGAAAAATCCTAAGCATGTACAACAAAGAAAACTAACAGATTTGCTCTAAAATTTGAAGCAATGTGAATATTGAAATCTAAAGTTTAGTAGCTGCAACCTGACGAGGTAATTCTTTCGATATTGAATCGGAAACTGTAACAACCCCCAACAATATGCTATGCATTCTACATTAATTGTATAAAATCATTCCGGATATTCGACATCCACGAAGTTTGTCGAATTGCCTTTATCTTTATAAACTAACTAATAAAAATTAGGGCACTCCCGTCAAATCAATAAACTAATCCAATTTGTATCCACCATTCAAAATTTCATCATGATCTTGTAACGGAATACGAAGAGAGTGCAGAGGTCTGCGCTGTTCTGAATAGCTGGCTAAAGTTCAGAGGCGTAGGCGTGGAGTTTGCGGACGTGGTGATGTGCTTGAATAAACCGTTAACAGAAGAGGGTTTCATTAATTGAACAACTTG
The DNA here is from genome assembly GCA_963691935.1 of Nephrotoma guestfalica. Taxonomy (NCBI): domain Eukaryota; kingdom Metazoa; phylum Arthropoda; class Insecta; order Diptera; family Tipulidae; genus Nephrotoma; species Nephrotoma guestfalica. Next base: position 208,056,610 of record OY829913.1, on the reverse strand, counting down.
AGAAATACAAAAAACGAAAATAATAAACCGGGTGTGTCGACTCGGACACGGATTAATATATTATAAGAAAGTGGTTCTGCGACACAAAGAAAAACTCGATCCCCATCATACTGACCAGTTAGTTCAGTTTATTATTAAAAACTATTACAATCAAAATAAAAAGGGAAAAAATATCTTGAACCAAAAAAAACCCAAAAGAGAAACTTGACGTAAATTGAAACCAGCGGCCCTATTTCTGAATACGATACGTATCTTCTTACGATACGAAAATAAATTGGTATTCCTGAATACGACCGTGCCACAAATTTTAATTTGTACAGTGTAGAGAGAGGGACATTTTTTTGTTGTAAAATTTCCTTCAAAATAAGTCAGTGTAAATACACAAAAATTAAAGAATATAAAATTTTATATTTAATGTGTCACAAGTCAGAGCAGATCGCAAAGAAAAAATCTACCGAACCAGTTTTTGTTGTTGTTCAAATTGACAGCAAAACTTTGTGTTTTAAAAAATATTGAAATTATTAACTAAAATAATTAAAATATTATAAAATGGTTATTAGATTGCGTAGTAGTGTATCATTTGGCAATAAAAATTGAAATTTTTTAATTAAATTGAAGTGTCTTGTGAAAAGCTGCCAAAGCACGCATACAATATTACAGAAAGGAATTTCTTACGGTCGGTAGTTTACCAAGTGTTTTTATAAAATAAAATGTAAATTATGCTAAGAAGAAAGTGGTTTATGGTAAAATTATTTTAGAAAAAACTAAGAATTTTTTTTTCTTGTTTTACTTAAAATATTTTATTAAATAAATTACTTAAATATATAAATAATATTTAATTAATTTATAATTAAATAAAATAAATTACTTAAAATATTTTAAAAATTTTAAAATATCTTTTACATCTTACGTATTCCTTTTCGTATTCGTATTAGAATTATGCGCATTCGTATGCAGGAATACGAATTCGTAAATTTTTTATTCGTATTCGTATTCAGGTATAGAGTCCCAGAACTATGTAGGTAAAAAGGTAGATGATGCGTGAAAATGATTAAGAATAAATCCAAAACTTTTGCCGTGAACATAATTTATTATACATCCACCAAAAAATAAAATTCATAGAAAAAATCATCAACACGAGACAAAATATACCGCAACGGCACCGACCAACCAGGCTGCATTTCGATTGCAATATTATCACGTAGTTGCGTGTATTAAAGCAGCCTACCCACAATAAAAACTAATGACTGTTACCATAAACGGCGATGACAATATATACACAAATCATCCGGTCTGGCATTTACAAAAATTAATTTTAAAATTAATCATGTTCGGTAACCGATTTGTATAGCGGCGTCGATTCAACGATATACACGCTGTCGCTGTCTCCACCCGGCACAGGCACTTCTTGTTCATTCTCGGCCTTCAACATTTGGATTGATGATTCAATTGCCGTTATAATTTTAGGCAGGCACGTGCGTTTAAATATTTTGCTTTCTATAGTTCATCGACCGATTTACATTATGGCATAAGGTTTTCCAGCTCTGTAATTCGGAACAATGCTAGCCGCCCGCTCCAATGACTGTTAGCTTGCGAGCACAATAAAACACGTTTAACAATGAAAACACGTTTGACACGATTATAAGTCCTTTGATCGACCCCGTGGCTCATTCAAATGCACTTTTGGCAATGTTGACATTTTTTTACAATTTTCTGAGCAAATTAATTCACAAATGGATTCGTCTACACTCAACTTTACTAAAACTGTATTATTTTGGAATTCAATTCCATAGGCTTACACTTTAATGGTAAATATTTTTAATAACCAGATTTTCTTCTAAAAGTTATATGTTTGAATTATGATAAAAAAAACTAGTATTATAAAATTATATCAACAAGTATAAATATCAAAAACAAACTTTTCTTTTAAAATTCAATCTGAACTGTTGTTGAATGTCCAAATCGAACTCGCAAAAAATATTTTTTCTTGCAATCCGAGTTTCTTTCAATATCAAAAATCAAATCAATTGGCCGCGAAACAAAATACAATTTATATCTATTTCCTCGTTCCGCATATTGCCACATTGACGTATCGTAACCTAAAAGCTGCTTCACCATAGTCACAAAAACCGATATTTACTATAGGGTTGTTTTCAAATTTAGATACGAGTATTCTCCTTTACAAATAAAATATTCAGTAAAAACAATCCAAACAACCCATATTTCACTCGAATTGAAGAAAAACCTTGTTACGACGATATCGGAGTCGTAACAATTTGTTCAGAAATAAGCTAGCGCCAAACCGACACAACGGTTCAATGGTTAAAGCTTTCCCATTATACAATTTTTCCAATGTGTGGAAAAATAGCTTCAATTGCACACTAAATTCCGTAATACAAATTATCAAAGACACAAAAAACCCGATTTTGAGTAAACAAAATTTTTTTCTCTTTCTGGTTTGCACATTTTATTGATGCTTCAACATGTGAACATGTACGCGAGTACGATTTTTTTTATTTATAAAACTTTTTTGTTTTATTTTCGAAATGTTGTGTTTATTTAAAGTATTTTTTAAGTATTAAAGTAAAATTTTATTAGTTATAACTGTTAATTATGCTCATATTTCTTACGATCAACAACATTGGACCTGTTTAGTAATAAAATTAAATTTGTATCATCATGTACAAATTTATGATGACGCATACTTTTGATACTGACGATTTTCATGTGTTTATTTTTCAACGATGGATGCCGAGTCAGATATGTAAATACAAAGGCGGGATTGTATTGTATATTAAAAATAAATAAATTTTACAAAAAAATGAAACAAAAATGTTTTTAATTTCAAAATAAAATCACAACGTGAAAAGTACTAGGGAAATCTGCAATTGTGTACAATTAGTATGGAAAAATATATGGAATACACCCGAATTTCCGACGACATTCCATCTAATTTCCAATTTGATTTTTTCCGCATTTTAGTCGCGATTCACATCCACATTGGAATTTTTGTGGCACTTTTCTTTGGCGAGTAGTACGGATTTCCGTGCACATTACATAGTTCTTTCCATAGAAAGCGTGTGGTTTTTGCACGCGAATGTAAACGGAATTCCGCATTGCATATTAAGTTGGTATTTGAATCGGGAGGTACCGGGTTCGGATCCCGATAGAGGAAGTCGACTCGATTTGGCAGGCGATTACCTAAGGTAAGGGCATGAAAACGAACTTCGAAAGAGTTAGGAGTGCTTCGGCCTCAGAGCAAATTGCAAAGACTAAATTCTACAAAAAAACCTAGTTTCGTCCCATATGGGATTATTCTAGAACTTTTCCAAAAATGATTTAAGAAACGCATTTCCATTCATGATACCCAATTACATCATGATTGGTTAAGAAATAGCTTAGTTTCGTACATGTTTGCCATAGTACACAACTTCCTCTAAAAATCATTTTAGAATTGCATGTCCATCGACCATATGAAACTTTATCATTTCCGTGCAGGCTAGCCATATTCTAGAAATTATTCCAAAATCAATTTAGACTCTCATTTCCATTTAGATTACCCAATTTCATCGTCACCGTTTTAGAAATGCGGTAGTTCCGTTCGAGATTGCCATATCCCAGAACTTATGCCAAAAATCATTTTAAAACCCCATTTCTATCCACCATACTCTCACGTTATTTGTTAAGAAATGGCTTAGCTTCGTCCCTGTTGGCCATATTCCAGAAATGTTTCCTAAAATCATTATAGAACCCAATTTGCATCCACCACACAAAACTCCATTATTTCTAAACTAGTTCCATTCCAGTTCGTATTCTTCCAAACTTCTTCCAAGTTTAGTTCCATCCCAGTTGGTCATATATCAGAACTTCGTCCAAAAATCGTGTTAGTCTCTCATGTTCATCCACCATAAAACATTTCAACATAATCTGGTTAGACCTAGTTTCGTCCTAGATGGTCATATGCCAAAATTTCTTTCGGAAGTCATTTTTAAATCCCTTGTCCACTCCCACCATACTAGACATCACACCTTTGTTATTATACCGAATTTTTGTAGATGTCAATATGTAAATATTGTGTGCAATGAGCAAAATAGCAAGTCACAAAGCATGCAATTGATACCAACATGGTTATTCATTACTCAATCCATGAATAAGATAGGACCATGCCGCTTAGCTTATAACCTTCGCAGATAAGCTTAGGTTAAAAGATATTATATATCATACAATTGGTATTCTACCAATCGAAAATATTATCAGCAATTAAAATTAACAAACCAAAAATATTATAAAAAGACGATCCATTACACACTCTGTGTAACAAAACTTATCCTAAAAGATAGAAATAAATATTAAATTAAAAATATTGTTAATTCGCCTTGATAACGGAGCTTAAACGCCTTTTCATAAGAGTATCAATAACCTATTCCAAAGAAGATTAAAAATCCTAATTCCATTTATGATATCCAATTGCATCATGATTGATTAAGAAATGGTTTAGTTCCCACCGAATTGGCCACATTGCTGAACTTCATCTAAAAATTATTTTAGAATATCATTTCCATCCAGGATCAAAATTCATCATAATTTCTTTAAATTACGAAAATTCCACCTAGGTAAACTATATTCCAGAAATTCTTCCAAAATCATTTTAGAGTCTAATTTTCATCCAGCATACCCAATTTCATCATGACCGGTTAATAAATAGTTTAGTTCCATTCCAGATAGCCTTATTCCAGAACTTCTTATAAAAATCATTTTAGAATCATATTTCCGTCCAGCATAAATAATTTTTTCATAATCTGTTTAGGAATAAAACATCTGGGCCCGAAGATGGCAGTATTCCAAAACTTGTTCAGAAAAATGATTTAAGAACCAATTTCAATTCATGATACCTAGGTTAAAAATTGCTCGGAACTAATTGGCCATACTCCAGAAGTTCTTCTAAAATTCATTTTAGAATCCCATTTCCATCCAGCACAAAAAAAATCATCACGATATTTTCAGAAATAATCTGGTTCTTTGAAAGTTGGCATTATTCCAGAACTTTTTCCAAAACTGATTTAAGAATCCCATTTCCATTCATCATGCGTCGAATAATAAATTTATTGGTGCCAATCAACCAACCATATAATAGAACGTCTTCCAAACACCATTTCCGAATCACATTTTGGAATTATTCTAGAACTTGTTCCAAAAATGATTTAAGAATTACATTTCCAGTCATGATACCCAATTTCATCATGATCGGTTAAGAAATTTGTTAGTTCCATCCCAGTTGTGTTTCACAATTTGTGAAAAATTTCATCATAATCTGTTCAGATATAATCTGGTTCCGTTTCAGATGGTAGTGTACAGAACTTTTTGAAAAATGACTTAAGAATCCCGTGTTCATTCATAACACCCACTTTCATTATGATCGGATAAGAAACGGCTTAATTCTATCTCGACTAGAACTTCTTCAACAAATCAATTTAGAATCCCATCTCCATCCACCATACGCAATTTCTTCATGATCGGTTAAGAAATGGCTAAGATTCCGTTCCAGTTAGCCTTATAACAGAATTTTCTAAAATAATTTTAGAATCACATTTTTATGGTTGGTCTAATGGTTTTCTTTTTTCCCAACCATATATTTATATTGGAATGCATTTTATGCATTTGAAAACAAGATATTCCATAACCAATCTAACTCTACATAAGTTAGGACCATGGCGCTTGCCTTATAATAGTCAGAAAGAAAATAAACAAATTTCGTGAAAATTGGTCCAGCGGTTGTTTATATCAGGTGAAACTAACCTTCAAACGACTTTAATAATATGGTATACATGTATGTATGTATGTATTGTATAGTATAGTGTATATGCGGTAAAAGTCCGAAAACGGTAAATGTCCGAATACAAATTAGAAAAATTTATTTTATTGCTTTGAAATCTATGAAATGAGAGTCCTATATTCTCGAAATGGATCACCCTTCACCCCACCGAGTATTTTAATGGTATTAGTGCAAATTGGAATTTGGAATAGTAGGGACGAACGGCTTTACTAACTCTCACGAACTCACGTGGGAGCTAATTGTGCGCATCATGACGCTAAGCGCTTTGATGGGGAATAAATTAAGCTACGAGGATGTTGGGGGGAAGGCCATCAAACCTTTCATAATCATAGAACCTCTGTACAACCGGTTTTTAATAGTGTAAAGATTTTTAAAAAATTAAAATTTCGGCCATTTACCAATTTCGAGCTTTAACCGTAACATGTAGTTTTAGTTGTTTGTTATTCTCATGTAATTTTACGCTATTTTTCAAGCTACTTATAATGCTATAAGAAACCAATTATTTGCCACCATCGTTAGAAAGATGGTAAGGTAATGATAACAAAAGTTTAAACACAAAGTGAACTTGTTCAATTCGCTGGAAACGAACTCTATTGTCTTTTGTCTTACTACAAAAATCCAAAAACTCGGTTCTAACATATTCATATAGATATAGTTGGTATGTTACCACAATCATATGGCAACCGTTATTTACTCATCGATGTAGATAGGTTTATCTGTTGGCTGGAGGCCTACCGAATTCCAGACATGAACGCTGCAACAATTGATAAGACGTTTTTTGAGTAATATGTATCAAAGTTTGGGTCCGGCTTGAAATTACGACAGGCCAAAATAGATTTGAGTTTAATCTTTTCTCAGGGCTAAGAAAATCCTAGGTTACCACAGAATACGCACCAGCCTACCATGCTCAAGCAAATAGTAAGGTAAAGCGCTTTCACAAGACACAAAAACTTCATTTAGAGCTCGAGAGAATACTAGATATTGGAGCTTTGAGTCACCCGTTATTTTGCTTGGCATTAGAGCATGTGTTAAAAAAGATTTTAAATGTACTCTGACAGACCCAATGTACGGCCTGAGACACATTCTTCTTGGCGATATATTTTTAGGCCAAAATTCAGAATCTCTTTCATCCATTGATGATTTATAAACCAACTTCGAACAAACATGCAATATTTGATTCCAGTCAATACCCAAAAACTTAGATAACTGTGAGTTGGTTTTTGTTCAGATGTAACACGAATAGACCTCACATCATCTTACCAAGAACCGTTAAAGGTAATTATTTATAGTTGACGGTAACGGAAGACTGCAATCTACCTCAATTGATCGCCTGAAACCAGCGTTCGGAATAATTGTAGACTCTCGATTTGAATAAAAAATGCAACGGACTATAACGCTCGCATGAGGATTTTCATGCAAAGGAGGTACTGCAGCAGCTCTATGCTTTTAAAAACAATCAAATCATTTCTTTATGATCGATTAGTTTAAATCATTTGAGTCAGTTGAAAGACCAATAAAAATCAGCCAACATTACATTTTTGCACACAAAATATTTCAAATTCGGAAAATTATTTTAATTATAATTCAGTCAGTAGAGATTATTTGGTTTGGTCAGAACCCCAATATAAAACATTAATATAACTTACAATTATTTTCTTTCGTTAAAAAATTAAATATAAAATGAAGGGTAAACGTTTTAATTATTCAATGAAATTAAAAACTTCAATTAAAATCTTAAAAGCTGTTTAAATTCTAACTCGAAATAAATTTATACTCAATAATTTGTTGTCTTCAGTTTACAAAATACTAATTATTAGAAGCCCGAACTAACTTTATTAGCCGCCCCAAAACGGGCCAATTCTATCATCACAACTTTGCATTCCTATTCCATTAATCGTATCCGACATTTCGGTTGTAGTTAAAACGATAAAATAAGCTAATTCACCTTTCACTCGAAAAGTCGTTTTTGACTGATGTATTTCAAAGCATTGCATGGAAAAGGCATAACCAGGTCACGATATATTTTTACTTTTAGCATAATTCTTCTTTTGTATACTTCCTTACTTAACAAGAGACATCTACCATACGAGACATTTTAAAATTTCTTACAGAACCTGATTGTACGGTTCGTTTACCGTAAATATTACAAGCCTTTACTGCAAGTCAATCTGCCATGATCTATAATCTGATGATTTAATTGAAAATGTCTCTGTCACATAAAACACAGAATATGCACGATAACGTACCAATGTTAAATTCAAAAATCTGCTATTCTCGATAAAGAATTTTCCTTTCACTGCTTTTCGATTATCTTTAGACAGTCTTCTGTAGAAAAACTGCACACAGAAAAAATATTAAAGTTAATTGAATTTAATTCCTTCGGGGGATTCAACAACATAACGAAAATAAAAAACATAATGAAAATCAATGATTTTTCCTTTAATTTTCTTCTAGATTTTGGCTAGTACTTACATGTAATTGAAGATAAGATATAAAATGGGAAAATTGAAAATTTTTAGTAGGTATACGACATATTATAATTTAAATTTAATTTTCAATATGTCGTGAAAGAGTTTATTAGGAAGTAACTTTAAAATTTTATTGAATTACATGTGCAAAAAGTAAAATCATTTTAATTTAATTGTTTCGTATAAAATGACCATGCTCTCGTAAAATATTTTATCAAAATTTCCGTTTTGACTAATTAAATTTGATTTCTATTACGTTTTCCTAAATAATCTACTGGGCGGGCCAGGCCCAAACAAAATTAAAGGATTTCATTTAAAACTTTTATACATAATTTTCCTTCGCCCTATACATACTCGAATATCCTAATGCTTCCCGGAAACGCAATAAAAACAATCATTTTTCCGTTTGACTTATAGAGAGATGATTCATGAGGGTTTGATCATGATTAGATATATTACATTCAATATAACAACAAAACTGATTATTAATTTTCCATTTTTTTTATTCTATTATGTCGAAATGAAAATTATAATTTAGGACTAGTTAATTGAATAAAAAAAAATCAAAATAAATTTTATAGGGGTTATATTACATATAGGATTTTTGATCTTGATGTCGGGAATCCACGAAACAATTACAACTCGTGTACAGCACACCAAACATAAATTAAAAGGGTTATATGTACTTTGATATTTATTGTTAGTTTACATGATTTACTACCTAGTTCATTTTATAGTTTTGTTGTTGAAAACATTTAATTGAAAATTATTATTTAGTTTGCTGTTTAATTTGTATGTCGCTTTTAATTTTATTTTGCCGGTCTATGAAACGTAGGTATAATATTATAAAACTAATGTTGATGCTATAATGATAGGGTTAGGAAATAATTTTAGGAGTTAAGTGGTGTGATTGCCTTATCAAAAAGGTAGGTTTTATTATATTGTATGTGAACATGTGAATCATACGAGTAATAATAAATTTCGTGTAATTTTACTTACTTTACTTTAGGATGAGTATAATAAAGAATATGATACAGTAAGTATTACAAAGGAAAAGTTTAGCAAAGCCCGTTTGAGGAGATGGTACGATACCACGATGTATAAAAATTACACATTTTGGTGTTGGACGTCTAATAAAAATTCGATGAGTCGGGAAAAACTATTTTCCGAGGTCAATTTGTAAGCTCGGGAATTAAATATTTGGGTAAGAACTAACAGTCCAAGAAGAACGCGAATGAATCCAAGAAGAAAAGAATGAATGCTTTATTTTAAATTACCACAACCAAAAGTCACAAAGCGTCATCACCCGATATACAGTCAATTCTGTTACCATTGCGCGAGGTAACACTCATATGTGACAGGTTACTCCGTCTTGCTGGAACCACGTGTTATTCAAATGTAATGCAGGCCACATAAAATTTCTTATCATATTGCGAACTGCTTCCGCTAAACTTGCCCGTTAAATGTTGGAAAATTAAATGTTGCGTTTCTGTTGGACCACTCACTATAAAATTAAAAAGTTAATTTTTTAATTTGATAGGGCCCATTATTTTTAAAACAACATCCTCTTAAACTGCTAAAACAAACGTCTAACAAAAAGATCGAGAGTTCAAAAAAACTCATAGAAGCCACAGCAACACGCGGCTGTTGTCTACATTGTCGCGAAACGAATAAGAATTTCACATTTGACGTGGGACCAGATGTTTCATTTGTTCCGTTTGAAGAATAATTTGGATACTTAATTATATGTATCTGTTGCAAATGGATCCTCTAAAAGACGATGATGTGCAAACTTGCCGTTTTGTAAACCTGAAAAACTAAATTTTACTAAATATCATAAATAGAACTTCAAGAAATTACTAATTTAGAGATTTGCCAACCTTCATCGTCTTCTATATCACTACAATTGTATCAGTAAAAAAAAGTATATTGGAGTCCATGACCACTACAGAAGATTGAGTAATTGCTCCGGCCCAAAAGGACCACATATTCCAAATTTACAAAACGGTTGAGGCAAAATCCTCCTTTCCAAAATAGATTTGTTAGAGCCTGCTATCCTATTTCATTAGAACAACACCTTTGAGGTCAGAATAATGTTCTTATATTTAACGTCCTGTAACATCAATAAATTTTCTCGACCATTAAATTTCAGAAAGAGTGGATCCATCAAAACATAGAGGCAAACCTATTATCATGGTAAATGATTACCACTGTTTAATTACTCGATTGTAGTATTCGAACTGGCTAACTGGCTACTCCACACTAATCAAAAATCATAACTTGTTGTGATTAAATATTTAGCGTAAGAGTTATTGACCATTTGCCAGTTTCGCCAACATTTCAGACATTTTATTGAGCATATAAATTTTACAATTTATACGAAGCACAACCCTTTATACACCAATTGCAACCGCACCTGTCACAGTCATATGGGAACGTAGCATTTGGCATTTGATTGTACATTAACTTTCGCGAGACACTGAAGATGACATCGAGACGTTTGAATATATTATAAACGTTTGGATGTGAAAAATTTAATTTCCACGCGCATAAAGTATCTGGCAACTTTCTGACAAACCTTATAGATCCTATTAAACTTCTAACAAACGTTGTAAATGTAAAAAACCCTGACAAATGCAAATTGGCACATGATGCAATCTAATATTTTAATTTAATTTACAGTAGAATTAAATTAAAATAATTTAATTAAATGAAATTTCTAAAAAAATAATTAAATGTCACTAAGCGTATAAAAAAATTATAACTTTGCTGATTCATAATATCACCATTTCCTTCACTTAGAGGTAAATCTTCCACCACATTTCGACCGCTTTTGGATACTTTTGGTACTACTCTTATATGCACCAATTTTTGAGAAACCTGATTCAATGTAAGCCTTGTGTAACATTTTCAGCGATTCGGCACACGAAATTCTATTTGCAATACAAAATTAGAGCCAAATTTTTTGTGCGATATCTTATTCATTATAAAAATCGCAAAACACATTTGAGATAAACTGATCGCGCTCAAACTGCACGTCAAGATAGAAGATAGTTGTGCCAACTTAGCAACAAAAAAATTAGAATCTCTTTAAACGGTCTTTTTAAATGGCCAATTCCCGTTACTTTTTTGACAGAGTGTAAAATTGGAAGAGAGAAAAGAGAAATAATGTATTTCAGAAAACACTTGTATTGTGATGTTGTATTGCAACATTTCCTTTTAAAATTGCGACTTTTTTGTTAAGAAATAATAAAAACCTTTTGGAACATAAGTGGAAACCCTTTTGGAACACCTTGAAAATTGTATTATCCTTAGATTAAAAGGTTAAATTATTAAAATGTTACGCGCTTTAAATTTTAGTTATTACTGAATAACCGTAAAGTGATGAAACTAATGAAAAACGATGCCAACAAACTAGTGGTGGCATTCAGCCAAAAGGGGGCCTATTATGACAAAATCCAAAATCGAATTTTTCGATCACTGCGGGTTTTGAATAGTATTTTGTTTATATTTACTATCTAAAAGGCCGATTTTGTTTTGTTATCGAAAAATCTGAAATCGAAAAATTTCATATTAGCCTGTAAATCTATTATGAACTTTCTTTTCACAAACTCATCGATCGGTGGTATTTTAGGATCCTAATCGACGGCGGCAATGAACGTTTACGTCGATTGCAAACTTGGTACAATATCCCTTTATAGTAAAATTATTAAATTTGATAAAAAATTTCAATAAATTTATTGTAACTTTCTACACCAATACAAAGGGTAATAGGGGAGTTTTTGATTATGTAACGTTAAATGATGAAATCACACATTTACCAAGAAGACAAGGCCAACAATTTTAAACTGGTAGCTACCAACTAATAATCTAGAACTACCATCAAAATTCAAAAATTATTGAAAGATTAATTCGAACCAAAAATTTAAGTAAAACCGAGAAGAAAATGTTACTTAAAGCAATCTACCCCAATCAAGACATACAATTGCAGCAAAATTAACAGCCAAATCATTAAACTTGAAACAATAACTAAAATGGTAACCTGGTTAATCCTAGAACCCGACTAAAACAAAACCAACCAAATCCAAGAATTATTAGATAGAGGAACCATATGTAATTCTATCTAACCGTCCGAAATCGTCCCTAATTCGGTGCCGACAAAAAACGCTTCCGCAAACAATAAATAATAAATTTCTAAACGCCGTTTTGCTGTGTGTGCCTGACACCGATTTTTCTAACTAAATTAGTGATTTTTCATATCTTTTTTTTATTATCTTTGCAATATGTTATGGATCCGAAGCTCTTCCAACTCCTTCGCGGTTCGCTTTTCCCGCCCTTACTTTTACGCCCTTGCCAGCTAATTCGAGGACGTTCGGCTGGCTATTGGTTCGATTTTTCTTCATCCGCACAGTGCATAGCTCCATGTCAACCAATAGTACTGGCATGGAAGATGGGTCGGCTCATCAGATCGTAATCTGATGATGAAAATCGAATCCGGTACCTCGCGATCCAAACGCCAAAGCTTTAACAACTGAGCCGTTTGGTCGGTGATTTTTCTATCAAAACCATGTTGTGCAATTATTCGAAGTCTCCTCACGAGCTTGCTTCTCAATTAAGCTATCAATTTAATTCTGATTATATTGTTAGTGCATATACATAGTGTGGACTACGGCGAAAATGGAAGGAAGGCTTGACTATAACGATTTATAACGATATTCCAAGAAAGGTGGCTAGAGAAAATACAAAAAATTGGCGGAATATATCTCGCCTCAACACAAGCATAAACATTTTAAAGAAACTAGCAATAACCTTCGTAGATAGAATTTCATCGTTCAACCATTTCACCGTTAATCAACACGAAATTAAGAAAGGCATAAGCTTGCTTCAAACCAGGCCGCAGTTACACCGATCATATCAACACAACATGCATCATCATTGAACGATCTAAGAAATGGAATTCACATTATACGTTATATTCGTGGATTTCCAACGTGCATTCCATGTAATACGCATAGGAACGCAAATGGGAGGTACTTTGTGTAATGGGCCCCAAATAAATTAATCGATCTACCAATGTGTATAGGGATGCAGATAATCGACAGCAATAGAAAGGCAAACAAAGAGAATCATACTATAACAGAGAAGGAATAAGACAAGGATGCACACTTTAACTACTTCTGTTCCTATAGTAGTATTAGATAGTATCACGAGAAAGTTAGATAGCGTTAGATGACGAAACAAAAAACTTTTGAAGTCGAACCCACAAAGGACAACGAAAGTCGGACGACCAGCTATAACGTGGAAACGACCGATGCTAGCGAAACAACTTGGCAAGTCATGGGTGAAAATCAAAGAAATAGCTCACAACAAAGGAATATGGTCCAGTAGACGCTCTATGCTACTAAATTGGAGATACATTTTAAAAGAAACTTAAGAGGCATTTTAAAACATACTCGGACGTTTTTCTTAAAATAAAATATTAGAACTACTCAAATAACGAAGATTCGAAGTTTATTCAAAAAATTGCTGGAAATATTTTACCTCTGATTTAAAAAACGCATATGACCCACATGATTAATCAGACATACGACCACCACTTCCATAGACATGTAACGGGTGGCCCATCTAGCATTTGCAATTTCAACTACCAGTTATTTCGAGTATGGCAAATGGGTCGCTTTACGCTAAAACAAAATTGGGAAATATTGAAAACTACTTTCAAAGTGGTAAGTGTTCTACCCAAACTGTAAGATAATTCAGTAGAAATGAAATGCTCACAAGGCAATTTGTGGATCAATTTGTGAAGCGAGTTCGTGAAGCTGGATTGTTATTGGATAAACGAATACGTGCATGTGCAGAAAGTTGCAGCTGTTGCTCAGAATGTGTCTGGGCATCCATCAACATCAACTCGCCATCGTGCTCAAGAATTGAACGTTTCACGCAGTTCTGTGATGAGAATTTTGCATAAAGACCTTGGGATGTTCAATTATAACAAAGTTCGTACAAACTTCAATTAGTGCAAGAGCTGAAGCAAAAAGATCATCCGCAACATTTCGGTTCGCTAATTGGGCTGTGGCACGCTTAGAAGAAAATGAGCAATTTTTTTACCGAAAAATCATCTTTTCCTACGAAACTCATTTTCACCTCGTTGGCTAGGTCAACAATCGAAATTGTCTCATTTGACGCACAGAAAATCCACACCTAACCATGGAAAAGCCGATGCATCCACAACAAATGACTGTTTGGTGTGGATTTTGGGCCGGCGACATCATTGATTCATTTTTTTTCAAAAATTAGCAAGGAGCCACCCTTATATTTAATGGGGAGCGTTGCGAGAATAATCAGCCGTAATGGAAATGTCGTTTGGCCACCACGCAGCTGCGACTTTTTTTTTGTGGGGAACCGTTAAGGATAAATAAATGTTATACTAACCATCCAAGACTTGAAAGATCAAATCAAAGTTGCCATTGATGAGATAGGAGCCCATACAATCGAAATTGCGTTCAATACTTAATGGCAGTGTATACTCTTTCTAATAAAACAACCGCTTTGAAAAATGCGCATTCGGCTTTGAATTAGAGCCAAATTAACTTTCAAACGTTATGTGGGCCACCCTTTATTTTAGACGAAAGTCCGAGGATTTTGTTATAACTAAATATTAAAACTACTCAAATAAGTCAAATTCGAAATTAATTAAAAAAATTATAAGATAGCTCTTCCCTTTCGTTTAAGAAAGGCGAAAATATCATAACAACAAAACAAATTGATATGATATGATATGATAGAGGCATACAGGCCAGCCATAACGGCGATTCTAGGTACGTTACCATAATCCTGAAATATCAACAATCAAATAACAAATTATATCTGAATGCGAATAACATTTCAGCATCATGCGGGCCCAGGCCCTGCCTGCATCCTTAACAGATAAGGTTAATTAGGAAAGGATGTTAGTCACAGAAACAACTAGGGCGAACCGCAGCAAAGTCATTTTCTAACTACTTAAATATATTAGAATGTTAGTCTCAATTAAATTCACACTCTAGATTAGAGTTTGTTAGTTAATTAATGTAAGTTAGTTGTGTTTGAGGTGGGATAAGGATACTAATATTCATCATATGTATTCGGCATCAGTCCTACTAGACTGGTTAGGTTATTTAATTCACATCTATGGGTCATCTCATCATATACTGCTTGTAACCTTATTTTGCCCTATCTTCCCATCCAACACCATCTAACCGAGGGACTTCACGTTCGTAATGACACGGCAGTATTATCATACATACGATGACCTAAATATTCCGTCAATAATGTCAAAATAAAAAAAAATTTAGATTCGGTATTGTCATTCAGCTACCTATATTTAAATTCATCCAACTAAAAGCAGGGTTAATTTATATCTAACGTTCACATAACTTCACTAAAACATAACCTGAATTCAACCAGAAAGATCGTCGAAAAACAACATTCCATAGCAAAAAGTCTTTCAATCGTTAACATATTTGATTGTATTGAGTTTATGCTCAAAGCGTAAGTAATTAAATAGATCCCCTGATCAAGAATGTTGCAATCACAATCTTCCCTGACCTTCCGGTATGTAAACAAAAATAAATAAATAATAAATTTAAATAATAATAAAAATAAATTGAATTATATTTGCCGACAACTTTATTGTTTTAAATCAGGACTTTCGACAAAATTTCAATTTATAGAATTGTTTAAAGTCATCTCGATCCTCTCAGGCGTCATTAATAAAAATAACTATCTATTTTCATCCTAATAAACCCAGGTTTGTGACTTATTGAGCTCTGAAGGGCTGCTTATTGTATGATACGTATTTCAGTTGTGCTATCTGAGGGTTGCACTGTTTGATACGCATCTTGCACAGACTGTCATAAAAGGTCTTGCGAGGCCTCACAACGGTTTAAGTTCAGATGCAATACGTTTAATATTTTCAAGTAACTATAGCAAAGGTCTCAGGTATATGCCGTATGGTTTCTGTCCGTAATGTTGGCTGCAGTTTGCGTTATTAGTGTAATTCTTTATAACGTGACTCTCTTATTATCATAACAACAAAACAAATTCGAAATATATAAAAAAAACTGCAGCCTATTATTTGTTCTTTTGTTAGAAAAGTCGTATAGCCCATTTGATTAGACATATATAAGGCCATCTTCTCCTTATGGGTGGCATTTTAGAACAAACACGGAGATTTTTGTTAAAACTAAATAATACAAAGTCAAATTCGAAATCCATTTTTAGAACATCTTTGCCGTCTAGAATAGGCATATGAATTATTATACGAGACAGATATATGGCGACCATTTCCATAGTGAGGCATTTTAAAACCAACTACGAGATTTTTCTTAAAACAAAATATTAGAACTACTCAAATAAGTAAAATTCGAAGTTTATTCAAAAAATTTCAGAATATCCCCTCGATTAAGAAAAGGCTTATGGCCCATTTGATATTGGAGACTGACATATGGCAACCATTTCCATAGAGATATTTTAGAACAAACTCTGACATTTTGGTTATAAGTACTCGTAGATATTAAAACTACTCAAACAAGTAAAATTCGAAGTTTATTTCAAAATTTGTAGGAAATCCCTCGCATTCCGTTTCGAATAATATTCGATTATTTCTTTCACCGAGCGTCATCGTAGAATAATTGAAAAAATGTTTGTTATCGCTCAAGTCTCGCTCAGATAGATTTTTGTTTTAATTCGTGGTTTAAAAGAATTCTCGTCCTCCGTTCGGAAGCGGCAAATCACTCAATCGTGCCAGCATATGCGACTATTACTTCCATATTACTATTTTAGAACAATTACACAACTTTTTTTATTAAAACTAAAATTTATGTTGCGGGATTTTTAATAATGCAATTAACTAAAGTACCAAATATTGAAAGCAACAAAAAAAAATTCAAAATATATTAAACCTCTTAAAATTAGATGCCAACACTCTTCTTAATTTTAAATATTTCATTAAATATATTCTGGATTTTAACAGTGTAACAGAAATGTTGGAAATCCCAATCGGAATTTTATATTTAAATGATTTTTTTAGTAATTTGTTATATTATTTGACCCAATTGTTTTATTTAATATTTGTATAACGTTTATTACAGATTTTAAATTAATTATGAAAGACTCAATTGTTGTTTCACAATTATCTACTTAAGATACCTTGTATGTTTTGTTATTTTGACATAGACTTGACATGAATTCTACTAGTAAAATAAGAAAAAATACTTTGGCACATCTTAAATTAAGAAAAATATTTTTTAAGATCTATGTGAACATCGTTTGGCTGAGGAAACATTCTTCAAAACTGCTGAATCATTAACGATATCAAACATTAAATATTTAAATACAAATGTATACTCATTTTGGATACCAACTGTTACATTTACTAACGTCTACATAAATCTATAATTTGTACCAAAAAGTCATCCATCATGAAAATAGTGTAATGGATTTATACAGAACACTAATCAAATTTCAACCCCTTTTGAAATTACTCAAAAACGAAGTCTTATTACTAAATTAATTTAATTTTCTTTTTTTTATTAAAATATGGATATGATTTTACATTTTTTGGTTTATATGAAGTACAAAAATGTACACGAGAAGTGGATATTTTACTATTTAAAATTGATAAATTACAACAGAATGGTATCTTTTTGAGTATATGAAAACTCAATTTTATACAAAATGATTTGCACAAAATAATTTATAAAATGTCGGTCTGTGTATAACACCATCCCCTTTGGTTACAATACCCAGCTACCAAATACATTAAATATGTACGTAGTTTATGAAAATCAAAAAAAATTTGTTTGATTATAAATTACATTTCATGCATTAGCTAATAATATATTTTGTACTTCAACATTTTCATTCACCCAAAAAAATCTACTGTACAGTTTTCTCGTATCGATTTTCAGTTGCAATTTTTCATCAGTATTGTGTTTATATTTTTCACTTTTCTATATTTTTAATCTCTCTAAACACCCCATGAAATATGCTACTGCTCTTTTGCTAAGTTATACGAGTATACTAAACATGTAGCACGATTTCTATTTTTGAGGTTACATTTATTTTGGTTTGAACCATTTTATAATTTCATCTCATAGTTTTTCTTGAAAATACCACAAAACAACATAACATTGTATGTATTGCTATATGCACATAAATGTGTGAAGTACAACAGAGAAAAGTGCAATATCATATCGAAACAAATCATGAAACAAATAAAAAAATGGGAAAAAAAACTTTCGAGTGGAAAATCTAACAAAAGCTAGAGTAAAAGTTTATTTATGCTTTTATGTTTCTGTTGTTTTATAGTTTCATATATATTTGTTATTATGGTTTCGATAAAAATTTAATTTATTAATTAGCTTTTGTTGTTTTGTTATATTGAAAAAGTAGTAAAAATTCAAAAAAAATCTTCCTATTTGAACAAAAATAAAAATAATTAATTAGACGAGATTTTCATTTCTCTGTTGTTGTATTTTTGGTATGTATTCCTCTGGTTCAGAAATTAATTTTTTATAACCTATGTGATGTGTTATTTCTCGCTTGCAAGTTTTATAATTTATGGTGATTTTTAATGCAACCAAAACCATTTTATGTTTCGAGGTTAATGTTGGTTCTTAAAAGTACATTGAAAGTGCATTCTACTTACTCATCGGAATAATTTGCAACTAAAGCTTTCATTATTAGTTAATAGTCGAGTAGCTAATTGGGCTAATGCATATTAAAAGTTTTCCCGAGAGATAGAAATATGTTTGCGTTCTAAAATGGATATTGCAAGCTAAGTTAAAAATGTAAAGAATCATTTTACAGAATTTTGTAATGATTCATGACGTATGTCATCAATGATCTGTTTAATTTTCGTAATTTATAAAAATCCTCGATTTACATTCGAAAATTATATTCAATAGGGGAAATATTGAAAATAAAATAAAACAAACCTTACAATTGACGTCTGCAATTTTGAAATAAATGATGGGTTTTAGATTGTTTACATTTTATCAAGTAAGGCTGTCCGGCTGCCGCACCAGTTTCATGGTTCGCCTTTGACGCCAAAACTATGACATCGATTTTAGAGTAGAGGTTTGTAGTTGTTGACAGTGTAAAAAGTCTGTACCTTATTTTATCTGGATATTCTAATGGATCTTAGAAGTTAAATTATAAATAAGTCATTTATGGGCAGCCACAAAAAAAATACAATTTTTTCCACGAGCTGCGTAGTAAAACTTCAAAACAAAGGACGTTTATTTTGAAGTTTTCTACTGCGTCGTAAGACACAAAGGTAAATTTCCTAAAGCGATTAATTTTAAAATTCTTACCCACAATTGCTCTCCATTATATTGTAGTGTAAATACTGCAGACTTTAGAGTAAAGAATAAAAATATATATGTAATCTCAAAGTTTATTAAACGAATGAATTCTAACATCAAAACTATGACAAATTGTATTGCATTAAATACTAATATTATCGCTCATCTTACAGCAAACGTTTTACCGCACTAATCAATTAAAACAACCAAAAAATACTGCTGGTGGTTTTATCTTTGCTAAATGCAATTAAAGGTTTCGGAACATACAACGTGTATATAATGGTTGCGATCTTACATTTTAATGTTGAGACAGCGGTTAAAGCTTTAACGTTTTGATCGACAGATACCGAGTTCCCAGTTACCGAAGTCCGATAGAGGCAGGATGCAAAAAGCATATTGCATCATCGCTGATTAACGGTCTATGATAAAAATGACTAGAACTAAGACTCCTAGATTTGACTACTGCTTGAGCTAGGACGTGAAAAGCAAACCACAAAAGAAATGGGATTGATTCGGCAAAGACATAACTCATATCGTCCTCTTAATTTAGCGAACTAAACAAACTTTTCTCGGTTATAATTTACTTTCCGGCGAAGTCAAAACAACGATTTTAAAATGTCTCTAATTTAAACTTGTCTGCTTTTGTGTAATTTTCTACAGGTCGGTTGCGATAATAAATCGGTGTAGAACAACTTATGAAAGATTTTTGCCTTTTAAATACATTTCTAAGCCCCAGTATTTATAGGAAAAAGGGTACTGGACTAAAAAGTCAACATTAAGCTTACTGCAAAATCACTCCTGAGAATTTTTCAAAATAGTAAATTTTATTTATGTCTTTTAAACATGGTTTTAATTAATTACGCAAGCTTTTTGCGTCTAGGCCACATAATTGTTTCCTGTGGAACCCACAATTCCGAAAAATTTTTGAAGTAGACTTAGTTCAAATGATACCGAGTTTCTTCGACTATGTCTCGCAGACAGTTCGTGAAATCTCTGATGGTTGTTAACACAGAATTTAATTTAAAAAATATTTGTTGGAATGAGCTAATGTTCATTCGTGACTTCTACAGTTATCATGGTAAGAGAAAGCCGAATGATGACTACACCACATAAACACATCTAAATTTCCGCAGTGAGAAGTGAATATATAAGTTTGAGTATACAAAATAGTACACCAAGGTATACCAATACATGTTATAAAGTTTAACAAATCTCAACTCTACGGGAAGCAAGCAGGGGTTCCAAGAATCCTTCATAAATGCCAGGAACACAAATGTTCTTCAAAATATTATTATAATCGGGTCATGTAAGAGTATTTCGTTTAACCGTAGTGTTTTTTGGTGTCTTGGGTTATCTGCATCTGCAGAATATCACTGCATATAGCGTTAAACAAATAATTCATTATCGATATGTTAATAAAATTAAATGTTACATTTATCAATATAACATCGAATTTTCCATTCGATGTTATATTGATGCGGAATCATTTACCGCAACGTTTTAATACAATTTTAATGCGATGACATTTAATAACTTGACATGTTCATAAAAATGAATGAAATTGCGCTCATTTGGTCATTTGTCTCGGGGCATCTATCGTGATATTGATAAATTGAAGTCCACCGCCTGTGGAGGAAGCCACCTGTTGGGTCTCTGATTTGATATATTTTGCTTGCTAGCGAGAGAACGCGTTAACTGATCAAACCCCTTTCCACATTATAATTAACGAAAACCTAATTTACAAATTATACAGGATAAATTCGCCTGAATGTCTTTGGAATTGTCACCCTCGATATCAGGGTAAGTAGAACGTAGTTTTGTCGCCATTGATAGCAGGATACGCAGAACGTTTGGTCGTCCATTCGAGTCTCGGGTTAGATTCCTGGTGCCTGAGTGTTTTTAATGTGGCATGTGTTAATATATAACGTTTCTAAATATCTCAATCCATGGCTGTAGGCTTTCCTCCATACATAATAATAAAATAATAAAAAAAATAAAAAGATATTACATACAAATATGTGTGAGTGTTGTTTTAATGCATAAATTGAGATGAAACAAACATTTACGTCAAATGAAAATTGATATAAAAAATAAAACATATTATTTAGAAAAGATTTAGCCAAATACTTTGGTGACTGCATTAACAAACACCGGCCAAGCTTGGCAGTGTAAATGGAAACACTGCCATGAAAGATTAAAGGTAACATGTTTGCAATCTAATATAGAAGTTAAAGTTAAAGTAAAGTCACTACGAGACGTACCGATCGTTATAAAACGGTACATAGCGAATAGATCACTCGTTGCGGACCAGTCAGCATGTTGTGTGTACAAATTGAAGTTGTACTGCCCAGTAACAAAGCCTAGCAGATAGCAAGTTAGCGAAATTTTAACGTTGATCTCTTTCATGGAACCTGAATCGCAATTTGAATTTGCGAATAGTGCGGTGAAGTAAAACGGACACGGTTGAACACTTCTCATGTTCTTATCCATCTACTTCCTGCAAAGATTACATCGTTTCGGCCTATTCTTATTTTGGAATTCATAAGAAGGAATAATCGTTTTCGAAACTAACAGGTCTCATGGGGGCTTACTATAATGATCCATTTAAAGAAAAGCAGAGAAGTCCATTTACTCCCATCATTTATAAAAAATACAAATAATTATCCGGTGTCGAAATTGCTATTCGCACGCTTGTTATTCATGCATTTCATTCGGCTGTGTACTAAGTAATAAACGTGCCCGTGTAATGGTCGAGTTGCATCTCTAAGTAGTTAGAAAAATACCAGAACATGAATGTAAATATCAAGCTCAACCTGGAATAGAGCTCATTATATTTAAGCGGTTATGTGAACAAGCGGACCGCAAGAGCAACAGAGGCAGATTCAGCACTCTTTATATGCTCTGCCGTTGTTCTGCCTTTGCCGCAATCTGAAAAATGCAGAAATAGTTTAAAGTGGAAAGCGAAGCCATTGCATTCGAAAATAGTACTAGAGACTACCGTCTAATGCACGTCGCAATCAAGGGCGTGTCACAAATCTTATTCGTTAAGATTGCTAATAAATACTCACAATCGCTTCAATCAACATCCATAAACGGATAATAAAATATTAAATTGAGCTTTGTAGATAGCCCACCGCTCTTAAAATTAATCCCCTCAATTTTTGAGGGGATTTTTTTATCCTCCGTTCATGACCAACAACTTAAAATGGCAAATCTTCGAATTATTGTATTGATAAAATGAAATTATTTATAGCAAGTAGTCGATATTTAGACTAAAACGACGTAAATTATCACTACTAACATGAACTCTTGCACTCATTTTGTGTTTCTTTTCAGACTAAAAGTGTGTGGCCTCTCTGCACCCTAAATCGAGATTAAACTTCAGATTTAGGCTTTTTCAATCAATTCGGAGGTTCCAGTGATTTTTGACAAAAATGTACCAATGTAAATTGCAGCATCCATAGGAGCTTTTTATTCTTTCCAAATATTTTTAAAAGCTTAGCATTTATGAAAAAATTACGATATAAACAAAAAAAATTAAACAAAATGTTCAATACTGCACTTTTTAAAAAATTATATGGAAATTGCGATTTTTGAATAAAAACTGTATTTTCACGAAAATTTGGATACCTACATTTGAGAAGGATTGAATAAAGGGGATGAAACTTCTTATTTAAGGTTTTTTCATTAATTGGAAACACCCAGTGAAAAATAATGAAAATCAGTGCATTGAAAGTGGCGGCTTCTGTAGCAGCTTTCTAGGATTTTTCAAATATTTTAAGTATAGCAGTTATGAAAAATCGATGAAACCAAAAAATTTACAAATAAATTTTTCAAATCATTTTTCAAAAATGAGCGGTAACGTCGATTTTTGGTTAAATAAGAGTTTTTCAAAACCCTGCAACATTTTATAATTCGCGTTAGAAATTAAGTGTGGTGCATTCACAATTAACCTTCATTTAATCGTGATAAAGCAGAGTTTGATGTTGGCTATAACACATATATATACCTCTCAATATTTCTCTTGGGACATCCAAAGACCGAAGTTCATAAAACAAAACTGTTAAATATTGAAAAACTTTAAATTAGAATTACCACAGTAGGTATGCTGTACAAATATAAAAAACGAATTGTTCGGTAAAATCGGAAGAAATCAGAATTGATTTTTTAGCACAAAATGAAGAGCATTATGAAAATCGACTATAAATCTAAAATACTAAATATTATTAAGCAACTTACTTTGGCGATTTAACAACAATGAAATAACAACAATAAAATTCATTTTGAGTTTTTCAATAATGCAATTAATCAGTTTTTTTCAACTAAATTAAATAATACAAAAGAGACTAAGATATCCGGTGGCAGAGCTGCCTCGTTCTTCCGCCCCAATTCACCACATTGCAGAAGTTGGTTCAAAAAAATGTTTATGATCTCATTTAGTCTGGTGTCAACTATAGCCAAAACCAATTTAGAAATTTCCGTCAATGACAAATATACTAGTTCGGTACCACGTCTTCTTCTAAGAAATTAAGAAATATTAGAATCGCAAAGCTTTAAGGAACTAAGTGTAAAAAGAATAAAAACAAAATATCAAAACATTAAAATAAAGAAAAGACAATAAATTATATTTCCCTCTCTTCTCAAAATTCTCTACCACAAAAAAAAATTATTTGAGGAAGGGAGCAAATCAAAAAATTCAACAATAACGAGATATCGCGCCCATTTCTATTTTAAAAGACTAAAATGTTACCAAATCCTTTAAAATGGAAATGTACTTAATGTAAAAGATAATCAATTCAACTCAGCTGACCAGTGAACGCCGATTAATACTAATCATATTCAAATTTAAGCGTAACAGCCAACATCCAAACAATCCTATATGATAACATAGGCAGACTGTCGAGCATAACTGATCGCAACCCATAGAAAGGTGTTCAAAAGGGCTTAAAACTTTCTGGTTCGTCAAAAACTTAACAAAATGGCCAAAATAAAAATTAAAGCCATAAAATACGATTATTTATAAATATTAGCCACTAGCATGGCTAATTTATCCTAGTTTTCCAGTACGATATGGAAAGAACTGATCCCGTAACCCAAAATCCTACCCCAAAAATAGTTCCAAAATGTTCAGACATAAATGTATAAATTTATAAACACAGGAATGATTAAGAGTTTTGCAGCTTTTCTTTGTTGATTTTCAAATAATGCATGTATTTTAATTTTAAGCAAAATAATGTTAGAGGAACTTTCTGTGTTTTGTACTAATCACTAAAGTAATGATAAATTGTTATTTTATTAGAATCTAAC
The DNA here is from genome assembly GCA_963691935.1 of Nephrotoma guestfalica. Lineage (NCBI taxonomy): Eukaryota > Metazoa > Arthropoda > Insecta > Diptera > Tipulidae > Nephrotoma > Nephrotoma guestfalica. Next base: position 208,031,654 of record OY829913.1, on the reverse strand, counting down.
TTAGAATAAGAGAAATAGACCACCAGATAGATTTTTTCTAGATAATACACATTGCATTGGTTTACATTCAACTTCATTTGTAAACCGGACCTTCGGTATAGAAAGGACGTCCGAGATTCAAAAATTGATGTTCCCTAATTTAGGTGTAACTTGTCAATTAACCGTATTCCAAACTTTTCGATAATCCATGACTACACCATTTCTTCAAAAATTAACTTATCCAGGACAAACCAATCATTCATGCAAAATTATGAAAATATTTTGAAACATAAACCAAAAAAAATATTGTGTAAACATTTCGAAACATTACCTCATCTCATAGTTCCCACAAGCTGGCTATAATATCACACAATTTAGAAAGTTCCTTCGAATAGTCAATTATTATTTTAGGGTAATCCAAGAACCACCGAAACATTTATTTTAAATGCATGCACACTTGGCAATATTAAAATACGCTCTATAATATTATTGGTGGCTTCAGTAGGTGCTCGTTTTGGGAGTTTTTGGGGAAAACTTATAGGGAAAACTTATTGGTATTGTTTTCAAGAAACTAACGGAAAAAATAAATCTGCAACTCACGCTTTATGCGATGCCATCAAACACTTCTCTGTTGCAGAAGGTCATCATTCAGGAGACTGATTGTCTTCCTTTTATAAAGACAATCATTCGCATTATTAAAATTCCGCAGATTACGGGGTTTTTACAGCTTAAAGAGCTTTAAACCGTTTATTTCAGCAAGGGCGCCGAATTTAAATTTGCCGCCATTTTGTTAATAGGTTCATAATTAAACCTTGTTGGTTTGAATACTTCTCCATATTCGTAAATCGCGTTGTCTGTACGTGACAACTGCCAAAAAAATCACCGTACAACTCGTATTAACAAAATGGCGGCAAATTTAAATCCGGCGCACTTGCTGTGACATCCTGTACATGTACTAGTTTACTAGTTTGTGAGTTAACTTATAATTCAATTAGAAATTGTGGCAAGTACTAAATGAATTTTGATACTAAAACTAATTATGTATGTTTCTAAAACTGTATCTAAAAATACTTGAATCTAATACATAATAAAATTTATAAATTTTGTAATTACAAGAGCACCTATCCATATTTAATGGCGAACTGGCCTACTCAGTCGACATATCTCGTATGGAGTTTACAGTTCTTTTTCGATTTTCGGCTCTGTAACTCTGGCAGACTTTGGTATTTCAGCTCGTTGAATGAGAAATTTAATAAACGGCTCAAAACACTTTTGGGACCTGAATCAAAATCTGTGGTTCAAGGTCTCCAGATGATATGACCTTCATAAACAAATTGTGCATACTATGTGTCATTTGTGTAAGGCCTAGTATTTGGGTTCTTTATACTATATAGAATTTTCAAAGATTTCGAGATACTATGGAGGAAAGGAAATTCGCACTCAGTTTGCAACCTTGGTAAGAGGCTGATATTTGAGTCCGACATAATTACTAAAGAGTTGTACCTAGATTGCGACGGTTCCTTCTGCAGCTTTTGAAATTCCTTTGACCATTTTGCTACCGACAAGCATAAATACCTCGCCCTGACCAGGAAGAAATCCAAACATCAGCTAATCACAACGAAGTCGAAATTTACTTGGAACTATTAAATGTCCATTAACATGATTTCCAAAAGATTTTAAAGATTTTCTTAAAAAAAATTGAATTCCTCATTCGACGAGCACAAATACCGGCTTTATGCTTTGAAGCAAAATTTACTTTTTGCTATTAAGTTCAACGTTCGAGTTCAATCCGGAACTGTTAAATTTCCATTAACACTTCTTCCCGGAGATTTTGAATTAGGTGTTAAAAGTGGCACGAATTTTTTATAACCAAAAATTTATGTTAAAATGATTTGAAAAAATCTGTAGCGGAAAAAGTTTTTAACTTTCACAAAAAAGCTTATCATTTTATCCGGAATTAATCCAAAGGGGTTTAGTAACGATTCAAATCTGTGGCTTCTACAAATTTTGGGTTTGAAACTCAATAAGTACTGAAGAAGGTGCAACTCTTACGTTCGTAAGTAAAGTCAATAGTGCTGTATAATATTAAATAATGAATCAAAATATAACAAACCCAAAGTATTTTAATTGACGCGCGTATTAAGCGACATTTAGGGAGTAACTATGTTTACACAGTCCACTCCTTAAATACCACAAGCTCTGCTGTACATAGTTGTAACCCAATACGTAAACAGGATATAAAGTAATATTGCGTAATATTAGCATTATACGAAAAATAAATACTAAAATCTACAAAGAAAATAAAATTTTAAATGGAAAATAAATTGGAAAAATCCACTTTAAATTATCGTCCCCATTTTACAGTATATTTCGTATTTTTTTATTATTGTCCAAATATATTTATTTGAATTGTAAGCAATTTACCAATTGATTTTTTTCTCATTCTTGGTTTTGTATTCTGCGGAAATTGGTTTTTCTATTCTTCCAAAAAAAAAAAAAATACGGCACAACAAAGAAAGGACAAATAGGAAAATTGCTTTTGTTGTGTATATATAATAAAATTTATGAGCTTTTACCCTAAGCCAAATACGGCAGATCAAAATGTTGTGCGACAACCCAAGAAAATCAATTGTAAAATTATTAAAATCAAATATTTTACAAATTAAACTTAAAAGATGATTCGATATTTTCTAATATATGTGATATATGTGGGACAAATCGAACCCAATCGAAGGATCTAAACAACAACGCATCCTCACATATAGTGTAAGTACATGCAACGCTTTTAATATACGAGATATATGAGGGGAGTATTTTCCTTTGATTTGATTTCAATGAAAAGTAAATAAATGAGTCCGATATTACCGGTCGACTGAATAATGTGCACATACAAAAAGAAAGCATAAATAATACGAAGGAATAAACGGAAACTGCAAAGCAACCGCACCATGCTTTGTTGACATGAAACTATCTTAATCGTAACTATTGTTGATTTTATATCAATAGCGCCCATTGTATAAATAATTTTATTTTTTCTGCAATAAGTCTTAGCACGTTGTACGAGTACGAGTACGTATACATCCCAATATTTTAAGGGGGTGATTTTCAATTCAACAATTTATTAGACACACTATGTGCCTTCTTCTTTTCGCTGTTAAACAATGCATACATCCGGTTATTGTTGCTTGTGTGTTGGGTAGAGATATTATATTTTCTTGTTGTTATAGAATCTAATTGCCCTTTACAGATCCATATTATAGTTAGAAGAAACCGGCATTAGCAACAAAACAGAAAAGGGAAATTTATTTTTATGTAACTTTTATTTACCTTTGGCGTTTGAATTTTTTGTACTTGGAACGCTGTTTTCCTGTAAATACGTATATACCTATCTATACAGCTCCTGTTGTTTTTGGAAAATTACTTTTCATTTGATTATATTTCTTCCTATTACTGTTGTTGTTTCTGGGTAGAACAGAATACAATTGAATCGCATTTTTCCATTAATTAATTACCTTTATAAAATTAAGGTGTGTACTGATTGAATTTTATTGTATCGCACACACGGAACAGAGTCTAGACTTGATTTATATAAATCCAGTTGAAATGATACAGTTAACCTTAATTACGTTGCAGATACAAAATTTCATTAAAGGAAGATGCTGAACTACAAATGTATATAATGGATTATATTAATTATTTTAGGAACTAGATTAACATTTAATGAGTTCAACAAATTTAGTACAGTGTATAAAATCGATCTCAGCTATAAGGATTGGCTATTGAAACTCCGAATAGGTTATTATTCTAAATTCATGAAATATAAGTTTAAGCATGTCGAGTTACTAATAACTTGGGGCAATCAAGTTGATGCAATAATACTTTGTCGTCAAAATATTCACGAGATAGTAATACGTGGCCTCAACTACTAATTCGCTCTACTGGATAGTTACTATTTGTTAAATTAACCTTAATCTAGTTAATTTTCCAAACTTCATTCCAATACGCAGTGGGACGACGTCTACGTCTAAACGTCTAAAACCACGGTGCCAACTTTTATAAATGCAATATGTCAAACCTGTCACAACTTTAAGTAAATTACACAAGAGAGTGCGTTCCAACTTTTACTTACAAGCTTTTTAAAATCACAAAAAACTACCTAGTAAAATAAAAATTAAAAAAAAAATTATTTAAAATCACATTAATTCTTCTTTGGCATAAGGAAAAAATCAATTCGCAAAAATATTTGGTCATTATGTCAGCCGATTGTTCATCCGTTTCGACAAAATCTAAATTGAAATTTCCATTCTCATACCTCTCTCTGATGAAATTATATCGCACGTCTATGTGCTTGGTCCTTTTATGGAATTCCATTTCCAAACATGAATATATATATACGCGGACGTCGACCACCTGGTTTCGATGTTTAAAGCATAGTATGCGTCACTGTAGCCCCGCAGATTTTAATTGAAGCCACTTTCAAATTAAATCCCCATGTTCATTGTTTCCTTTATGTATTTCATAATGCGTTTTACCGCATTCAAATATAATGTGCTGGTTTCTCCAGATTTGCATTGCCAAAAGCATAACTGATCTCTGGTCGCGCTGCCACGGCCAAATACATTAAACTACCGTGCACCTTACAATAAAAAAAATGTATGTCTCCATCTGCTTTAAAATCGCCAAGATTCGGTATACTGTCCGATGGATTTACCACACTGTTCCAATGATATTTGTTCGAAATGTTGCGTCGACAACACCGTCGTCTCCGACGGCGGTGTCATATCTGACAAACCCACACTTAACTGGTAAAACGCGCTAGATTTTTTGGTTTACATTCAGCTTCGGAGTCGGGTTTGGTAGCCCGAAGATAATAGTAAAATATAAGTGCCACGTGCCGTGTTTAATGTAATAGCAGTACAGGTATGAATGAGTGGAGGATTTTGCGGGACATGAACTTAATATATTAGGCTTGGGACAGAACCTCAACCATTTTGCTATAGTGTTGATGAAATAGCGTACTAAATAGTTTTTTTTTGGTTTAATATAGTTAGTGATGTAAGTGAATAAGAATGGACGATTATCGTAAATTGAAATTTTTAAATTACTTAGGTTATGAATGAGCTTTGAGAAGATATTACTTTTAGAAGGCAATTGATTCGGAAAAGAAATAAGAAGGCTTTGATCTTGATGTAAAACAAACGAATATATGTTATACCTGCATACACAAAATATATTTGAATTTACAACAACCGCTTTCTTTAATTATTTTAAGATTATCGTACTATAAAAAACCATAAACTCTCCATCGCCGATTACTTTTGACTTCGAAATGCACGAATACTATACAATTAGCCCTTTTATATATATTCAAATAACATGCGCATCTATCTATAAATGTCACACCATAAGAATATGCGAAACAATAAATTAATTAGTTTCCTCCCACAGTAAACCGATTTATACGCTTCCCCCATCCACAAGAACTCATCTCTTTTCAATGTTGTTTATCTTCTTTTAGTTTTTTTTTTACATTTTTCCCAGGATTCAAAGCCCCAATCAAATGCTAAAAAAATAACACAAAATTTAATAATAAAAATGCAAATTAGATCTGAAGTTAATCCTAGATTTTATTATACATAAACACACACACACCCAGAATAATTTTTCCTATTTTTAATTTAAAATTCTGTCCATTATTTATTGTTTTCTTATCAATTTGTTTTTGTAGTCGCTCTGTTATCACAGAAAAATTAGATACAAACAGATAAGAATTTGATCTTTTTGGTTCATTGTTTTGTTTTTATTTTATTTATCTTCTTAATTGAGATTGATCTATTTGTCCTGTCACACTGAAATAGGAAGATTAAATAAAAATAATAATTCTATTGTTTGTAGTACAGGGTGATCTAAGACTATAATACATACTTTTAGTCAGATCGATTTTGTACGATGTGGTTCGAAATACCCATCCATATCTATTGAGGGATGCTAGCGATACGATCCTCTAATTTAGTGGCGTGCCGATATTTGTTAAATTTTAATTGCAAACTGGTTATGGTTAATTGTAATTACCCGAACCGAAACATATAGAATAAAAAATTTATAAAGCAGAGTTGAACTTTTCTGATTAGGATAAACTTCGAAAACTCCACAAGGCCTGATTTGTTTAGGATTATAATATCTTGCAATTTGAATACCCAACATATAAAAATATGTGCTTAATAGTGCTTAATATGGACTTAAAGGATTTCAAAAATATTCAAATGAGTCAATTAATTCAAAATTAATATTTCATGAATTCCGAGTAAAGTATCTAAGTATCTAATTACCCGAATAGAGTACCTGAGTAGTTTAGATTGCAATACATGTTACTTGTACCTCTGTAAAAAAATCTCATTCTTAAGTAGCAAATTATCAGTTTTTCTTTAATTTTTGGATCCAACAAATTCGAACAGATTTCCATCACGATGATGTTCCAGTCATAATAATTATAGTAAATTTAACTAAGCAGCAAGTTTGAAAACCCTCATTAAAAACAAAATATCACTGTTCTAGGGATTGCAGAAACATACACGTACCTCATGCGCCGTGGAATCTCAGAGTGCTGGTAAATTTGGATTAAAACACCGAGATTCTGTGTAACTTTAATTACTGTCGAGATGACGACATATTTTTGCATAGAAGATAAACCTGTTCTACACAGGTTGATATTTTATATCAGAGATCCTTGCCATAATGAATTTGTAGTACTCAGCAAAGTTTAAGTCTGAATTTTAAATTGATCTCGTATTTATGAGTATTTTTATTTTTAAATATTAATAATTTAAAAATGTTTCACATTATGGGTAAACTCAGTAGGGTGCAAACATTTCAACATTCTACAACAAAAATAAAATTATATTGATCATTCTTATCAATGAATGCAGCCTTGGATTAAAATCCAAACCATTTCGATATAATGAATGACCGATATTTATATATTTACGGCAAGGAACACGAAAGCGTTATTTGGGGAAGCCGCAATGGAAATCCAAAGATTTGGAATGTAATTTTACTTTCTTTTACATAGTATTCATGAGCCAAAGTAAAAAAACTAATTTTTGCAAAAAAAATCTCTGAGTATATGTGTGTGGTTCCGCACAAGATAAATGTCTGTGTTCCATCTACAGCCCAGACGGATTGTCCGATCGGGATGAAACTTCATACATAAGCTTTTACCGAAAATGGAAGCTTAAAAATGTTTTTTCGTTTTTTGTAAATATTTTGAAGTGTATCATTTACAAGAACAACGATTATGAACTAGAATATTCTAAATTAAATTTAAACAATACCGGCCAAGATAAGTTTTCCAAAATTTAAGCGGAAATGCGGATTTTTTTAAAAAAATAAACTGTTTTTCAGTAAAAATTTATTGATCGGGATGAAACTTCACACTTAAGCTTTCTCGAATTGAAAAATCTTAGAGAGATTTGGCCGAAACCGGTCCACCGGAAGTGGCAGTTTCCATTGGAGTTTTTCATTTTTTACAAATATTTTGAAAAATATATATAGCATTTACGAAAAAAAACGATAAAAATAAAAATATTGTAAATTCAGTTCAGATCGAATTTTAAATTTTACCAGAAATGACGAATTTTGATAAAAAAAACTTTATTTTATTGGCATATCTACAGATCAGATGGATTGACTATTCCGAATAAAACTTCATACTAAAGCTTTTTCCATAAATTGGGAGATCTATGTGAAATATGATGAACATCTGTGTACCAAAAGTGGCAGCTTCTAATTAAATTTCTAACAAGGGTTGACATTCTTGCTATGAGAGTGTTCGTTGAAAAAGAAAATTATATTACATGTCGATAACAATTGTTTTAATACTCGTTCCACGACGCGGCTAGGCTAATCAATGTTTGTCAAATTTGGGCGATAAAATAACGTCGAATACTTGTAAATTACTCCATCGACCTATTATCGGAATACAATTGACGCCCAAACGACTGAATAGTAGTTGCTAAATATCTGTTCTATTTATGTTTATAAAGGACGTTAGACTTTTTAGGGTCAGTTAACGAACGATTCGGTTAAATATTTTACGAGTTACATAGCTACATTTAAATCAGCAACATTTTCATAATGGAATAAATTCAAATTTGATTGAAATTAAACATTTCTTATGAGCGACCATTCACAGCAAAAATGAGTGATATTACTACATAAAGTATATAGTTTAATAATGAATTGTTTTAGATTTAGTCTAAAAGATGTATTTAGTAAATAATGTATATTGAAGAGCAATTACAATTGATTTGTTGTTAAAAGGAGACCCTAACTTTATTTCTGTGTCTATGGAAAGGTTTAAATATTTATTGGTTATTTTCTCCAACTTACGTCAGATATTCAATTATATTTATGCCCGTTATTTGTAAATGGGTTCCGATCATCAAATTAAACTGCTGAAAAAGCAGTTGCCATAAAACAGAACAGCTTAGTGCTCGATGATAATGCAATATTCAGTATTTGACGCCATTTTGAATAAATTAGTTTATTAATAAATCATTGTAAAGCGTGGATTTTATTTTTTAAAATATGTATGTATGTTATTATTTTAGTTTGAAGAATATACTTGAGAATTAGAATAGCAAACCTCTGTTTTTAAATATTCAAATCTTGATTATTGACCACGTCAATATTCATATCCTATAAGCAATACCCATGGACACATCGAAACAAGATTATCTACATAAAACGTAAGCTACCTTACCAATATAATAATAAACATCATTTCAATTTAATACCGAAATACACCTAAGAGGTGTGATTTGTTGTATCAAGGTTTCTCCACCCAGAGAAGCCTTATATCGACAATGTTCTCTAAATACGAACCAATTCGAACTATATAGTGGTATCTTGTATCCCAGTCACAATATTGCTATTAACATAGTTTAATTTTTCCTGCATGAAAGTACCAGAGAAAAATGTGTTTCGAAAATATAGTGGCCCTTTGTGCCAATTTCTGGAATAGCTTGTTACTGGACCCACATTTATAAAATATTCAAAACATTTGATGGAAAATTACCATTAATAAGGTAACATTATTTTCACTCGGAAAAACCTTATACCAGAAAATGTTCTTTAAAGTTACCCCTATTCGACCTCTATAGTTTAATCTTGCCAGAATCTCTAAAAGTGGCTTGTTATTGGCCCACATTTATAAAATGCTCAACATCTTCGATGGGAAAAATTTATTCTACAATTATTTAAAATTGTCTGTATAATTTTAAACCTTTTTATATTGTTTTGCTAATTCACATACGTTCTTAGATGTTATATTATAATTATTATTTTAATAGTTATTGTATTTTATACGTCTTTTAAATTTTTCAATATAAATTTTAAAATTATTTAATAACATTCCAATTTTCATTCATTTTCATTTCGAAAATATTAACAGTGTAAAATATAAATAGTAAAATAATTCAATATGGCGTCAATCGATACTTCTAAAATCAAATACGAATTATATTTCCGTCATGTTTCCTAATTTAGAATTCGATATTGACTGAAAAACTTACAGGGAATATTATTTTTTAGTATGCATGAAAATGCAGAAGTGTTTATTAACAATTTTCACCAATTTACGCCAGACATTTGTAAAAATCAGAACTCAAGTAATTATAAAACTATCGATTGTTCAATTTGCACCAGAAAGCTGCATATTCTATCAATCTAGTGAAAAATTAAAATTAAAATTTATCCCTGATTCATTCAGATATCTGATACTACCTAAGTAAATAGACAGAAAATATTCCGAATTGAGTAACTGCGAAAAAACAAAATAAAACTTGTACTAATTCATTTTGCAAATTTAACAATAAATCCAATTGGAATATACCATAAGAATAAAAAAGATCTGGTTCATAGAATTGCATCTTAAGTGAATGACGTCAAGTGAAAGTTGAAATCAATTAAATTTTTTGGTTATTCATAAATTGGTAACGTTTTTGCATTTAAAAACATCTTTTACAAAATTAGGATTGCGAGAATGGGCGATGCGAATTGTTTCTCTCCTCCGATCAAATCAAATATTTTCCGAAAATCAACGAGCGGAATCGTGGCTATCTCTACGTACGGATTTATTGTAAAATTTAGTTAAAAACTCATCTTTCAGCACGATGCAAAATGTACGGCCTTGGAAAATTTAACAATATATACTAATAATTTTATAAATCCAACGATCGGAATCGTTTGTTCTAATGTCATTGAGAATTGGTCACTAGTTGTTTTCATCCCTACGTAACGATTTATTAATAAAATTCTTTAAATTATCTTTCGGCACTATTCGAAGAGTTCGGTTTTGGAAAGTTGACCGGAAATATTATAAATTTAACGATTGGAATCGTTTAGGCAACTGTCATTGAGGATTGGTTACTAGTTGTTTTCGTTTGGCCATCCCCACGTAACGAACTATCGTGAAAATTCGTGACAAAGTAATTATTTCCACACGATTCGAAGTTTTCGTGTCCGAAAAGATGATCTGTTCGATACGTAGGGATGACCAAACGAAATCAATTATAGTAAGTAATTCTCAATGAGAGATGACCAAACGATTTCAATCGCTGAATTGATAAAAATATTAGGATTTGTTGTTACCAGGTAATGCACAACCAAAAACTGAATGATTTCCACTTTACATTTTACACTTTGGATTGCAATTCTTTCTAAAACATATGTTTTTATACAAATCGTATATTTCAATTAGATTTGTTGTTAATTTTGTAAAATGATATTCCCAAATAAGCGAGGAACCTAGTTTTAATGAATTACTAGAAATTTGTTTTTGTTTTTTCGCAATAAAAAAATGACCCATTGGTGACAAAAAACCAAAATGTGTTGACCAATCCTCATCCAATGATTGCCTAACGAAAATTGATGAAAGTGGTTTGATTTTCTTTCAATAAGATGCTAACTAGGATTTTTTTTTCAAATTTTCATTATTTATTTATCCTTTAAGCTTGGTCACAAACGACGAAAACTATGGTAATGGGTTTTCTCTATCTCTTTCTCTCTAGCTACCACATCCCCCAAGATATTTTGTTGCATGCATTGGTCTTCCATCCATCTCGATCCATCGCTTTCGCCCTTTCGAAATTAAATTTCGACATTCTATTATTCGTACGTCTTCAGATTTGACGCAAGAGTAACGCCTGTGAGCTTAATTAATTCTGCGACGATTCCATCGAGACCGGGTGCGTTTCCATTTTTCAATCCACTAATAGCTGCGTCTACTTCCTCCACTGTAGGATATTCGACAAAGACCTCTTCACCTGAAAGAGCTATACTATTCTAATGAGGGTCACTTCGTCATTCCGATTTAGAAGATTTTGGAAGTAGGTTTGTTAATGATTACTATAGAAAAACTACAATTTTTCTGCGAAGCATATTCATGAGAGCTTACTTTGGCGCCATCTGCATAACAAATCCATACAACTGGATTTTTAATATTTTGAGCGACAAAACTCCGTACGGATTAGTAGAATCTGACATACATTTTTGATTTATTTACGTCAAATTCGTATGACTGTCAATGTACTTCTTAAATTTATGAGTAAATTCGGAGCCATATTCTTCAAATGCACGCCAAATTTGACTTGACTAATAAACGAAATTCTCAATGCTTTGGTAAATTTTTTGAACTCGAAATGATGATTTAACAGCTTACTAATAATCTATTTTAATGAGGAATAATTCAATTTTGAAATCTTTCAAAAAACCGAAACTGAGTAATGCACTATATAAACGAAAGCACTTTAAGCTTAATGGTCATCCTGTATTCCTACACGCAAATCTAAAAAAATGATTTATTTTAATTTTAACTGACTGAAAAATTCTATAGATAAATCCTTTAATTTCTTGTTTTTGTGTGTGTTGACTTTCTACGTACGTATTATTGAAAAATGGTCATGTTTTCTATTCCATCATGTCCGTAAGATGTGTATTTTCCGATATGTATGTAAATCTATGTGAAATCTAGTTTAGCTGGGTGGGCACGTGTAGGTGAACAGCAAATTAAAATAAATCCTTTCGTGTTATTTGTTGTTAAATAATTTTTCATATAAAAGCTCGTACAAAATTTGATTTTATTATCATTCAATAAACAGTTTTCATTTAGTGATAACAGTATATTTCAAAATAACACATTTAAATAGAAACAGTTTTAGTAAAAATGATTAAAATTAATTTTATTGAAATTCTAGTTTTCACTGTACTAATTCTATGCAAATTAGCGAATTGCAATAATAATATTGAGGCACCTGAAAATGTGAGATAGTTAAAATATTTTTATAATATTTATTGTGTTTTAAAATTTTGCATTTATCGTTTACAGGAATCTGAGCTATCCGAAATTCTGCATAAAAATAATCAACATAAACTCACACTACAGGATTTAGTGGGACTAATGGATAGTAACAGTGATGACGAATATGTGAATAAAAGGAGTGGTGTATGGTTTGGTCCAAGATTGGGGAAACGTTCAAAACGTGCGGTGGATAGTGACACCTCTAGAAATGAATTGGTAACGGATGAAGTTTACGAAATACCGCTCGATAAATTGAGCTTCGATTCATTCCAAAATACACCGTACATCATTTATTTGCTCAGTGAGAAACAACAAACACGTGAGTGACATTTCACGCTTAAAAAATTTAATTCTATACAAATTTTATTTGTGTCGCGTATATAGGAAACAACAGAAACCGATATCTTACACCTCGTCTTGGTCGTGACGCTGTAGATATGCTAGAAATACAACGGTCCCGTCCACCATTTGCACCAAGATTGGGAAAAAAGGCAATACCATTTTCACCTAGACTTGGTCGTCAATTATTCGAACTCCCAGAGCAAAAATAGTCATAATACGCTTCACATTTTTCTAAGATAACAGACATACAAAAGGTATATTCGTTGCAGCTTTATCTGTGAACATTCGATGGATTAATTAAAAATATTATGAATTAAACATTTAAATGTAAATAATTAATAAACCAGAACATATTGAATTAAATAAAATACAAAAAATAAATTTTTATTAAAACAAAAAATGTAAATAAATTATGCGAGTATTTATTTGGATATAGATTATTGCAGCCATAATTCTCTAACCTCGTTATATTTTATGTAAACCTTACTTACAAATTTTCCAAAATTTTGTTTAGGGCAAGTTAAAAACGGCTAAAGGTGTATTCAGGTCTTTAGAGTATTAATCCGAAAATTCTGCATTGTTCTGGAAAATGAATTAAAATGCACCGTTTTACACTGTATGATAAGGAGATTTAAGGTTTGAAAATCTACAAACGTAACTATTTTGTATATGGTACTTATTGAATTATTTTGAATATTTTATACTTTCTGAAAGAAGTTTGGTTTTTCCTTGTTAATAGAGTTGGGTGCTCTGATTGAACTAATTGAAAAAAGCTTTGGAATTTTCAAAGTATCTATTATTGTTCTTAGTAATATTTTTTAAGCCATCAAATGATCACTTGCCTTTTAGTTTACCACTTACACTTTAATTTAGTTTAACGCTAAACAGCACAAGAGACAGCACTAATGCTAATATTTTATAACATCGACAAGTTTTAGTTCACTTCGTACCCCATTAAAAATCCGGCGGAATAAAATACCCAAAGTTCAAGTTTCCCTTAAATTGTCCAACTGGTTGCTTCCCGCAGCCAAGAAATATAAATGTTGGCAATTTAAAATTATAGGCGGAACTCGAACGGTTGTTAACCAGTTAAAGCGAAATTTTTGTTTGGACAAAATTCTTGAATCGATCCATGCTAGACGAGACTTCACGATACCTTCCGAGAACGTTGTATTTGTTAGCAAATCAAAGAGTATGACAAGCTGTTGATGCAAACTAGCCATTTATGTAAAACAAGTAATACAGTGAAAGGAGATAAAATAAATCGACTCTAAAAAACAACCTACATTTCTAGCCTCTTCTGCTAAGTATAACAATTATGAAAATTTTCAACCTGAGACTTTTGCAGATTTACCATTCCGTATATCGCCGAAGTCCGAAAAACTTGCATTCAAGGTTGTGGTCTGACGGATTTACTGATTTGAATGAACTTCTTACTTAGCTTGTTTTTTCATAAATTGAGAGGCCCTTCGTGAAATTTGGTGGAACTCGGCCCACCGGAAGTGGCAGCTTCCAATGGAGCTATCTCTGTTGACTAATCAGGATTAAATTTCATAATAAACCATTATTTATGAAATCGGTATACCGGAGGACAGTTTTTATAAAATGTATGCAGAAATGATGATCTGAGTGAAAATTCGGCAACAGCTTAAATTTAAGAAATTGTGAAAGATATACCTTCAAAGATATACAATGGATGGTACAATCATTTACCGATATCGGTTGCGTTTTGCCAAAGCTGTAGAGCACCTATAATAACCTGAGCAATATAAAATACAGGCATGATTGCCAAGCATAACGGATTGTAAAAGAAGATTTTAAACAAAAATCCCCATGTGAATGAGTCTATTTATTAAAGAATTGTTTGTATTTTTCATTCGTCAACGTTGGGACATGTTGAAAAAACGTTACGAAATTACTATTAAAACCATTAAGCGATTCATGACGATGGGAAAGTCTCATAGATATAATAAGACCATTAAAACTAAAAAATGACGATTGCTACCATAATGTTCAACTGATCTTCCTCACATACAATACCGAAACCAAGTAATTTAAAAATATATTTTGATTAATGCAAATTTACAAGGAGCGGAGGGTGGTATTAAATCTACTTGGATGACATTTGCTTTCGATAATTGTAAGTTTATCTCCACCAATGCTACATCGTTACTGTAGTCCAATGGTTCACTGTAGCGCTTTATGTATAAGCTAAACACTTTTGTGATAAACAAATTTATGATCTTCGTCATAAACGAAGATAAAAATAATGATAAATCACGACACCATGCGAAATGTTTAGCTAAGGAATTAAAATAGGGGCAGGATGCAAAAGGGAATTTCATCATCAGATTACGATCTGTGACGAAAAGGAACACAACTTTGACCCGCTGTCGGGAAAAGAAAACCGCGAAAGAATTTGGAGAGCCTCGGCCCCAGAACAAATTGCAAAGATAATACAATAAAAATTATTGTTCATTAATGAATATTTTTATGTTCATTGGTAATTTGGTATGATATTATAAATAACGTTAAAAATGCAAAATTCAAAACTAAACATAAATTTCCTGTATAAAGAAGTTAAATAATTTAACTAATTATCTAGAGGGCAAACTATATGATGAAAGGCTTTTGGAATTATTAAATGAAGCCAAACAAATAGCCGAAATTTTAGAAGCTGAAAATAAATTTTGCGAAATCTCTTTTATCAATTTGATTATGAAAACCCAGATGAAACGGTGAACGGTTATGGATACGATTAATTTATTAAAAGGCGAGTTTGATTTATTAAACTCACATTGCGATGCATTCAGCTTTCTGTATGACTTGAGTAATTGAAAGCTTCTAAACGACGAAGATATTTCCAAATGTTCGAAAGATTTAGAAAATTAATTATCGGGTGAAGTCAAGAATGAAAAGGATATCGGTGATGTTGGAATGACCGATGAGTTAAAAATACTTAGAAATATTTTAAAGTTAGATTTAACAGGGCCAGAGACATTTTAGAGTATATTATTGAAAATAGTTTATGCAGTTTATGCACCAAACATAGTAGCTGTTGTGATACTGACAGCCCCATTCGCCCCTATACGCGCACAAATTTTTCATTAAAGCAAAACGACAATGCAAAACCTTGAAAATGTACACTAACGACTTATCTACGTTGCATTACAACAAAAATAGAATAGTAATCATATATGATATACAAAATAGCATACAAAGTTGCGATCGACGCGATATACATAAAAAAATATTAACACACAAAAGAAAACTCCAAATCATACAATGGGCGCCGCATTCAGCGCATTCCCAACAGTTGGGAACATGTTGAGTAAAATCAAAGCCAACGTTTGCTGCGTTTTTTTGAAACAGCTGCTCTATAGACCGCGATAAATTATATTTTGATTTTTTAAACAATTCACATATTATTAAAATATTTGAGCTTCGAATTAATTCAATCGAATCCTAAAGAGGTTATACTAAGTCAATATCTTGCATAATATTATCGATTAAAGTTTATTTATGCTTGTTCTCAACAACTCTGAATAACTCTGGATGTAGAGCACAACCGAGTTCATCAAAAAACTTAATAATTGCTGAACTGACGAAACAGGGAAATTTTTTTAGTACACAATTTTTTGATTATTCCTTACTTCATTTACAACTGGCAATTTGAAAGAATGAAAATGAAATGACTCAATTGTGTTTTTAATAAGAAAAAATGGATATCTTAATGTTTGCTGGTGAAATTAATTAATTTATTTTGATATTGGATAGTATTGTGTTTAATTATAAACCAAAAATTAAATGTCAAAATGATTGACTTGAAGTTAGTTAAAGATGTTGGTGTCGAACACCATATTTCAGAAAAAAGCAGATATTATGAAAATGGTTGGTACTATGAAATTTTGAAATCGAATTGGTGATGATTTCACTAATCATGATGCCAACAGTTGGCGGTCCTGAACGCGCCCAATGTCGTAGCAAAACAACAACAAAACAAAGTATTTATACTACTTACATATTACGTACATAAAAATATACACAAAACGGAAGTCCCAAGTACGCTATGCGTTGTTATGAAAATTGTAAAAGCAACAATAAAACGTTCCGATGACGGAAAGCTATTGCATTTTTTGAAAATCGCGCGTGTAAAACTAACCTTAATTAAATTTGTTGTTATAAAAAAAAACAAAGTTGTTAATACTTAAATTGTTGAATTTCAAAAATTTAATTGTTGGTAGAACACTGGTAAAAATTTAGTATACAGAGTCCCAGAATGAATAGATAAGCCTGAAGCACCTTATAGTAGAACTATTGGGCGCTCAAAATAAAATACAAAAAAATATATCCCAAGTACTACCTAAGATATATCATTTTTTTAAAAAAAAAGTCCATTTTTTCACATTACTTTACGTTTCCGATCACCATGGCTACAAATAAATTAAATCCATCGGTTTTTTGGTTTTATAATATTCTTAATGGACTTATACTGAAATAAAATGTGGTAAATATTTTTTTTTATAACAGTTTGAGCGTCTTTGGTGAAAAAAAATGTATGAGAACCTAAGTGGCCAACTATTTTAAAAACATGCGTGTTTAATGCAGATTCTAAAATGGTATAATACATCCTTTTATCTAATGTAATAAAATACTTAAAACAACATAAATGAGTACTTATATGAGCAAATATATTTTAGTATAGGATAGTGCGCTTACCACTGGTGGGGGCTTATCCACTAGGAGGACATAGGCAACATTTGGTTTCAACAAGACGGCGCTCCTTGCCACACAACACACGTTTCAATTGATGTTTAGCACACTGTCTTCGAAGATCGAATTATCAGCCGAAACGCTGATGTGATTTGGCCGCCTCGGAGCTGTGATTAGACGCCGTTGGACTATTATCTTTGGGGTGCCGTCAAAGATAAGTGTTACGCCGATAAGCAACGATTGACGCTCTCAAGAACAATATTCGCATTGCCATTGAAGACATTATGCCGCATACCATCGAAAATGTGCTCAAAAATTGGACCGACCGTATGGGGTACGTCAAGGCCAGCCGAGGCAGTCATATGAATGAAATAGTATTCCATAATTAGTCGGAAGGATTGTTCTTTACAATGAAAAAATAAATTTGAAAAAATATTGAGAACGTTTTGTTTTATTGCATTTTTAAAAAAATAAATTTATTTGGCCCACCCTCTATATATGTGTAATTTTTTTTGTTTTTTGTGAAGAAGTGGCGGCTAATTTTCCTTATGAACACAGGCGTCCAATGCGAGCGGCCCGGCGTACACATTTATAAACAACGTGGCCCAGCCATCTGTTCTCAGCTTGCTTGTTTAAAATATTCTAAGATTTCTTAACACATGTTTGTGAAATGCAGAAAAGAGATAGAGTCCACCATTACATCAACAGGTTGAAATCGCGATATAAAACGAGCAATTGTTTACGCGAGATAGAATGTTAATTGATTCCCGAAAAATGCGACTTAAACTACATAAGTTTAAAAACTGGATGGTTCAACATCGCAGGCATTGTTTAGCAAATTGCCTGCTTGCTAGATGTTCGAGCATAACCCCTAGGCGCTTTTCAAAGTGTGCATGAAGCACTTTGTAAGCACCCGTTTCAATTAATTAAGCGACATATTGTACGTTTACACAACTTCCGATTAATTGAAAAATATCACCATTCCTTCGACATAAAATATGATAAAGCATCAAACTATTAAAACCTAAATAGAACACTAACTTATGACTGAATAATAAATACAAAAATTGCTGAACCGAATCTTGTTAGTTCAACGTGAAAAATGATCCTATTTTGATATGCAGTGAGGACAGCACAACCGTAAAAACGAAATATCGTAAACCGCACATACAATTTTTAGATTTTAATTATCTTATCAGATGTGAGTTATCATAAATATTCAAAAATTATATTATTCCAACAACCACAAAAACAGAAACAATGGTAAAACATAAAAATAAATTAATTTTATCATATTTAACAATCGCTGCTCAAGGTGTTTTCCATAAAAACCATAGGATTCGAACATAAAAAAAAAATTAAGCATTATACGAGCAACTACCCTTAGTTGTTATCCATGTGCAATTAAAATGAACATGAAAACCATAAAAATGGTTTTAATAATCTTATCTTTATTATCAATAATTAGAGTTTTTCAATTCAAATGAAAAGGTAGGATTTTTTTTTCTATTGGTCCAGTCAATATTGTGTGCTTTATAGTTTTCATTTGTATGTAATTATGTACATATGGATGAGTATAATATGTATTTTCCTTGTTGTGGTCATTGAAAATTTGTCAACCGGAAAATTTTGATTTTTTTTTTGGTTAGTTATAGTTGAGGCTGGTCTAATTACTTAAAATACACTTAGGGGTCAAAATATAAATTCAAGCTCGTACGTTTATATTCATGTTCAATTGACTGTAAAAAAGATACCAGACACCACTTTAATTGCAAGATAAATTTAAATTAATCCGGATACTAGACATCTGCTTTATATTCAGTACCAAACAAGAAAAAATAAATTTAATTTTTACTATTTGAACAAATTATTGGTTAATTTTCCAAAACAAAATATTACATTTTCCATTTGGTAATTTTTCTGTAATATGTGAAAATTAAAGTACATTTTAATGTTAATTAAAATACAAAAATTAGGAAAAGGAAAATTATGTATCGAACCATAAAAATTGAGGACATCTTGCAAATTGAATACACAATATTAAGTATTTATGCATGTATGTGTGATGACAGTTGTTTGGTATTTAAGGATAAAATGTTATTATCATGTGTGAAACATATTAGTCATGACGACATTTATATAATAAAAGATTAGATAAATAAATGAGCTTAGATTCAGGATAAAGATGACATAGAAATATTGTGTTGTAATATATGGTTAACGACAAAATATAAATCGTTAGTGTCACGACATCGGGAATTAGATCTATGTTGCACTATTTTCTGGCTACACAGCACTAGTGGGACGCAACTCGTTATATTAAAACCAAAAACCAAATAAAATTTAGGGTTCGATTTCATTTTCTGCTGACCTCAAAATTACAATTCAGCCTTTTGTGTATTCGATTTATGTTAATAATATGCGACCGATAGTATAAAAAACCGTCAGATTAGCATAATACCGATTGTTAATTCCGACTAACCTTCGCATTTATATTCAAAAATAAAAAACCACAGATTAATAATACGACCAATTCTTAAGTATAATAACAAACAAAAAATTTAGATTTAGAACCAATTTAAAATATAAAAAATTCTTAACTCAGTTGAAACAATACTGATAAAGGATGACATTATTGAAATTAGATTTTTTGTGATTTTATTTTAGATAAAAATATTAATTCCATTTTTTAATTAAAATCATTTTTTGCAAATTAATTAAAAATTTTCATTTAATCCATCGGATTAGGATAAGAAAAATAATATGAGTGTTTGATGTTTGGATAAGATAATTCAACATTTCAGACCATAGTGAATTATCACAAACTGTATCAACTGTGGGACGATTTTGGTTGGTTACAATTCAATTTATTTAAAAAAAACACAAAATTGCGGATAAAATCAAGTGGATTGCAATTTTCGTAACATTTAAAAAGGAAAAGGCAAGTAAAGGAAAAGTTAAAGATTCAGTAATTTAAATGCAATTTCTTGTGGACAAATAACAAATAAAATTTAAATATTGAACTGTTAGAAGTTATGTTATGTAGGAGAAAGATCAGGTTAAATTTTCGTCGAAAAACCAACGCTCATATTACACATATATGCATATAAGAAGGTTCAAATCATTGTGTTGGTGAGACAACATACCACTAAGCAAGCGTTAAATTCAATGGGGTGCGCTTTTCAAAAACTGCCTACCATTTGAGCTTTTGTAAAGAGTAAATAACAGTTCTAAGTGGGCCGCTAAATTTAATGAAAACCCACAAACGCTTAATTTAAAACTAAACTGGTATTCAGAATCAAACTTATGTATCTGACCATTAGATTAAGGCATTAACGAATATTCATTGAATGTATAAATAATGTTTTTTAAGAGAACAGATTTGAAAAAATAATAAGTTAATTTTTTAAAGTCAGCAAGGTACTTTATATTTATAAAACGCTGACTACAAAACATCTAGAGTGAATTACAATCTATCAAAACTGCATTCTTTTAGAACAAACGAAACAGCAATTATTCATTTAATTAATGACAATTTGTCGAAAAAAATAATTCACCGAAAACGATAATTCATCGAAAATGACCATTGATCGAAAAAATATTTCACCGAAAACTATAATTCACCGAAAACTACAATTCTTCGAAAACGATCACTCACTGGAAATAACAATGCTTTGAGAACGACAATTCACAGAGATCTAAATTCTCTGGAACCGATAATTAAACGAAAATTTGTCAAATGGGTAGGCTGGGGATTTGTATTTCGTATCATACTTCCATTTTTCTTGAAAATCCATTTCGGAGACTTCCGATTTTGCACAGCAGTTTTTTCGACCTAGGGTTATTTTGATAATTTCTCTAGGTTGATGTCGATTTGTATGATGATAATTGAATGCGAATATGAGATCTGGAAGTACCTCTGAAAAATTTATAATTCTGGAACTAAGTAATTTCACAACCGATCAGACGAAATTGATGCTGAAACAGAAATTATGTTATATTAATTCTGATATGGCCAACTAGAACGGGGCTAAATCTGTTTTTAACCGATCATGACGAAATTTGGTATCCAGGATGGAATTGGTACTTTAAAATTATATCTAGAATATAACCAATTGAAACGGTATAAGGCTATTTCATAATCGATTATGATGAAATCGTGATGTAGGATGGAAATGACATTCAAAAATAATTTTTTAAACAACCTCTTAAATATAGTCTACTGGAACATTATTTCCTACACGATCATAAAGAAATTGGTATGTAGTGAAATTATAAAATTACTTTTGAAAGGAGTTCTTGAATATATTGCCAATTGGAAAGGAACTAGACGATCCCTTATTCGATCTTCATAAAATTGGGGTAGTAGAATGAAAATAGGATTGCAAAATGATTTTTGCAAGAAGTGCTGGAATATAGCCGACCACAACAAATCGGATGTATAGTATGGAAACCACATTTAAAAATGATTTTTGGAAGAATTTATGGAAGAATATCGTAAACTTCCACCTCTATTCTATTTCATAACCGATCGTAAAGAAATTGTTTAGGTAGAATTTTAATGAAGTGGTTTCTGACAGAAGCCGTAAACTGTATATTACTAGATCAAAATATTTCCTTAAATAGATTATTTCGAGTAGTCGTACCAAATTTTAAGGATGTTTGATCCAGTCATTCATAAGTTTCCATAAGTACCAGCTTGTGGAATCGGTTCGTTAAGCCCAAGATAAGAATATAATCGCTTAAGAAATGGCCTGGCTTAGTCCCAGTTTCGGAAGTAATTATTTTTAAATAACAAATTTACGATTAACACTAACCTTGCTTTTATAACAAAAATGGAATTTCACTGAGAGATTTCGATACAGTTGTAATAAACGGTAAGTTTGATTGAAACTTCTCATCTAACTTGTATAAAACTCGGTTTTTAAAATGAAAGTAGACTTCCATGTGAGAATACTTTTCAGAAATTGGTGGCCTTAGATAATAACTAATTTTAGCGGAATTAACCATTTCCCATCCGATTGAATGGATTTTAGCAGCAAACATATAAGAAAGCATTCAGTAATTAAGATTAGCATTTATTTGGCACAGAAAGTAAAAGTAGTGGGCAGACATTACTTTTAGTAATTTTTTCTCAACAAGCTAAAATTGGTTCTTCAGTAGTAAAAATAAGACGAAAAATATACCGTATTGCAGGTTTTTATAAGCCATTCCAAAAGCAATGAAAACGTTCTTGGACGCTGTAAATTAATATACATCAAATATCAGCCATTCCAATGAAGATGGTATGATGACATGGAGTTTTTCCAAACCATTTGTCGCCACTGTTAAGTCGTGTTTATAGTGACACTACTGAAAGAGTAAGCCGGTTTAAATCCAATAATTTCAAACTTTGGGACAGATGCTTCGTCTGGCCAATATGCAGAAGTTAATTTTGTTGGGTTAGGTTTCTAGTGTCGGATTTTGATTTTTCAGTCACTTCAGAACTTCTTGGACTACAAAGAAAAGCTATACGCCAAACAGGCTCAAGTATGTCACTGAATATGCAATCTAATTCAACGTTCTAGACACACTTATGTAGCGCATGATATATTTATATTTTTTCCAATAATTATCTCGGACGGCGTCCCTCATCGATAATACGGTTTCTGTCGGTGCTTAAACCCCGATATTCATGATTAACAACTTCATTATATCATAAATCCATCCAAACCTGCTATTGAAATTCCCTTGTAATCATTAGGTTAATTAAAAACAGCCCTATATTGTAACGGAACTAGACCATTTGACTCGAATAACACGGTAAATCTATAAGCTCCTTACCTAATGCTATTCCAAGCCCTCAAAATGGCATAAAATGAAATTTGTATGAATGAGATGCGCGTTAAGCAGATACAATCTGTGTGAGTCGGCTGAGTAATAACAAATGAGAGTAACCAATATAAAAATATTTAATCTGGTGGGTATGTTTTCAATTCCTGTTGAACTTCACTTGAACTTGAATCAATATAAATTAAAACTCATATTTTGCAATTCATTTTAAAATTCCATTTCCATCCAAAGTCGACAATTTCATTGGTAAAACAATGGACTCTTTCTGTCTCAACTTACTATATTCCACACTTCCTCCATGATCGATTAATTCTGCGTATATGACATTGGAAATTAATATCATCACACCTTCTCCCAATCTCAGTACGATACTATGATATTACGAACTAACTGCCAATGACATGTTCACACAACAAGAAACGGCTTAGTTCCGTCGGAGTAGGTCTTATTACAGAACTACTTCCAAAAATTATTTTAAAATCATTCATTCCATCATCATCAACATTTTGATCTTACAATCTTAATTTCATTATTATCCGATAAGAAATGTCATAGTTTACTTTCAGTTGACCATTTTCCAGAACTTCTTCCTAAATTCATTTTAGAATCCCATGTCCTTCATACATACTCAAGTTAGTAGACCTTATTTTAGAACATTTTCAAAAAAGCATGACGAATCCCATTTCCATTCTAAAAACTCAACCTTTTCATGATCGGCTATCAAATAGCATAGATCCGTTTTAGTTGGCCGCATTCCAGAACCACTTTTCGGTTGAGAAATAACTTCGTGATGTGATGTTCTTAGTACTTATATTCCTTTTTCAAGGAAAAGATCATTGACCGGTAGGTTTACCTCCGCTACGACACAAGAAGAAATAGAGAACATATTGAGATCTATTAAGAGTGGAACCGCTCCCGCTTTGGATCAGATTTGTATAGCAAGTTTGGTTGTTAAATATGAATGGTAAGAGACAAATGAATGGTAAGAAACGTTTCAGTTTCCTTAGACCAAAGAAGACGCGACCTTCTGAAATCATTGACTATACACGAATAACTTTATCCGATACAGGTTAGCGAGATTATGCAAATCTTTGATTAAACAGATTAGAAGCAATTCATGCTGAGTTCGGATTCTATCAAGCTACCTACATACGTAATCGGTCAGCGGATGATACTATGTTCGTTTTACATTGCGTGATTAATGGGGAATGTAAAACAGGAAAAATGTTTATGTGTTGCCCTTAAATTTAAAGCAAGCGTTCGATACAGGCATTCTCAGCCAAGCGTCTGTTATTCTCTTCCATATTGGAATTCCTTATTATCTTGTAAAGAGGATAATCCGGACATGTATGTATGAAGTAACTTTCATTATATGATGAACTTAAACAAGGTTGTTCTCTACAAACCCACGCGGAAGTTATTCCAGCCCATGATCTTTTGGAAATTAGTGACATTTTGGATTCAGTATCTATTATTTTTAGAGAATTGGTTTCATTACTTAGTTCCGTAGGTTTATAGGTAAATGAGTCGAAATCTAAGATTCTCATAAGACCACCAAATCCGAATATCACAACATTATTATATTAGGTTATTTAAATATACGGGTTAGTCCTATTTTGCACTATTTATGTACTTATCTAATTGCAAATATAAATCGTTCAGAGACCATCCGAAACGTTGTCGCCAAGCAGCTCGTGGCGTTGTTAAGATGTTAAGTAGGTTCAGTTTTCTCTTATAATTTTCGCTTATAATTTTCTAAGTTTTAATTTTCTTCGTAGACCCAGTTCTCTACTGATTTTTAGGAACAACTTGATAACAATTAATTCTATATCTGAACCCTAAACCATAGCGGCAGAGGCAAAACCCATAATTTATATACAAATCGAAAAATAATTACATACATATTAGGACTGTGTGTGCAATAGTATTCTTTAATTTAAATTAGACGCAGATTGCAAAATTTGGTTTAGTTTAAAAGTGAATATGTAATATGAAAATGGTTAAGGCAAAGTTGGACTAATTGAATACAATTCGAAAAACATTAACTTAAAAATTGTGTTGTGTTTGTTGAAAATCACTTTCAAAATATATATTACCGTCTTTCCATAAAAACGTGAACATTTCGGATACAAAATATGATTACCAACATTAATCAGTGGAATAAGAACCAACCATCATCAAGAGAAATTTCGGTTAACAGTTTATCAAACCCAATACCAACTAATACTCTTTGGGAAAGAAGAGCTGATAATAGCTATACTTTTACTCAAATAAACAAATTTTGCTCACACTATAATAATGCAAAAACTAATTATTATTTTAATTGTAACCCATTAACATCCCTAACCATCGAAGCACAAAATGTATATCTCTTTAGAAATTTAAAACTACAACGTTAAGTGCGATTGAAATATACTCGTATGTATACCATTTGCAATTTGAGGCTAACCACATTATCTCTACCTGATGTCTAACATACCATATAATGCATAAATATTTTCTGAATCTTTTCATATACTCGTACACATTCGTTTAGTATATGTGGACATAAAATTGGCCATATTTTTAACAAAAAAAAAATATCATTATTCATGTATCTGAAAGATAACAACAAAGCTTGCAAATATATTATCTACAGTCAAATGCCATGAGGAACAGAGGAACAATAACAAAATACATAAAAACAAAGTAAGTGTGCTCGTTACATATTTGTATATTAAAATTATATAGCGCACACCACTGGAAATTTTTTATCGTATGCAACTTTTAATTTGGTCTCTCCATTCTGTTGGGATGATTTTATTTACTTTTTTCCTATTTTTATAATGTGGTTTTTCTTTTTTTCTAGAAAAAATGGAAAATATTTGTATTTTGTACATTTCCTATTATTACTATAATTTTAATGATACATACATAACGTGGTATTATGGTTTGCATATCTGGGGTCGATTTTGTTCAAAATCCGAGACTTGACGAAAAAATAACCGCAAGTATATAGTAGTGGTATGTGTGTTTGTGTTAGTGCGAATGCGCGTCAAATGCGCCCAGCCCAGATGTTTTTAGTAACAATGAAGTTTAGTATCTACAGTAAACGAAATTCGTGGGGCCATAACTGTCATTCAAATAATGTAACTTCCGGTGAACAATATTGGATTAAGTTTACGACCAGCGAGGTAAAGAGAAATAATTGATTTGCATTTGATTTAAAAGGTGGATAAACGAATGTAATGACCACCAAATGTAATGTCTCTTTAAAAGTGGTTAACATATAGGTTTATAGTTTCATTTCAACTTGCAACACGTGCTCCGTCTTCGAAACCTATCCATACCATAAGAAATTGTGGTGGTTAACATTATCGCAAAATAATTTAAATCCTATAAACAAAAATTAAAATAAAAGTTCATTACGACATAACGACCGTGCGTAACAAAATTAACGATATAACTCGAAGCGCTCGACGGGCCGAGTATAGAAAAAACGAAACTATCAAAACTAAAAAAAAATCATATTGTCATTCTATTCTCGTGCCGTGTAAATGTAATAAATAAAAGTCGGTCGATTGCTAAAAGTGGTGGAATATTGACAAGAACCCAATATCATATAGGAACGTTGAGAAAATATTGAAAACTGTTTTCGAAAGTGAGTGCTGTGTTGCTGAAACAGTGCGAATTTTGAAAAGAAATTAGAAAAAACACCAACCGCACCACCAATCTTCTTTGTGAAGAAATTTCATAAGACAGGCAAGCTAGTGGACAACAGCAGCGGTCTCCGTACTAATAATTGTACAACTGAGAATATTGCTGCTGTAGTCGAAAGTGTGCGACTGCACCAGCTATCAAACAATACATTTTTTGAGCAATAAATTCGATAATCGTGTTGTCAACCAGTTCCCAAACTGAAATCAACCAGTTTGGTGATGTCAATTGTGTTCCTGCGATTTGACGCAGTTATATTTTTGTCTGTGGTGTACCGTGAAAGTTCGATCTGATGTGAACAATCCACAAAGGATTCGACCCCTAAGAACAATGTTACTGAAGTTATTCGTGAAATAGAGAACAAAAACATCGAAAATGGGCAGCCACTTGAAAGTAATTAAATTTCACCAAAAATCTGGAGGTCTGCTTTTGCCCATAAAGCTACAACATTTGAAAAACATTAGATTATGGATTTATTAGCTGATTAACTTAAAAAATAGGAAAGATAAGGTGTATAAAGGTATTTTTCAGTTCTATTCAGAAGAATGCAAGAATAAGCTCACAATGATGTAAAGGGTGATCCAATAAGAGCTTTCGGAAGTTTTTTTTGAAATAAAACGCTTTAAAATTCATTTAATAATTGTATTTGTGACGTAAATTCGGTTTATGACACTTAATGTTTGAAAATAATTTCTTTTAAATGTTGTCCGCTACTGACTCTTAGATGATCCATTCTATGGGTCCAATTTTCGAGCACTCTTTCGAGCATTTCAACCGATATTTCGTTAATTACGCGTGTTATGTTCCTTTCTAATGCAGGAATCGATTGTGGTTTTTCGATATAAACAAGCGATTTCAGATATTGCCATAAAAACTAATCTAACGGCGTTAGATTACAAGATCTTGGAGGCCAATACACGGGTCCGTTTCAGTTCCAACGCCCATAAACCAAATCTTTGAAGGTCAACTGGCTTCAATTCTTGAATAAGCTGTATTTTGTATGCCTTCAAACCAAGATCTCTCTTCAGATACGCCACAATGTGCCATACCAGAGATCCAGAGCTTGAGAACAGCGACGAATTGATTGATTGCGGTCTTCACGTACACTTTTAGCTAAAGCAGCAATATTCACAAAAGATCGACTTGTACGAACTCTAGTCTGTTGATGAATATCCAATAATGAAAAAGTGGTTCGAAATTTATTGACTGTTTCGCGACTAGCGCGTTCAGGTGGACGATTATGAACATCATAAAATGGTCGAAGAGCACGAAAACAATTTTTCACTGAACACTGATTTTTGAAATAAATTTTCACAATTTGTAAACGTTGTTCTCGCGTAAGTCTATTCATGGTAAAATGTCAATGAATATTGAACACAAATGTCATATGAACATGACAGTTGTGACACATGAATACCAATGAGGATCCCAATTGGAAAAAGTACCTCCTATTGGATCACCCGGTATAACCAATATTACGAAAAACATTTTGAGACTAAATACCGCAATTACATCAGCAGTATTACTAAAAAAATAAAAAAATATCCGAAACATTTCAGGACTTTTTTAAAACAAAACATGAAATAAATAGGACGTTTGATGAAGCACATAGGACGTTTGATGAAGCAAAATCTTGCAACCTTTAAACGATATCAATAGCCTCTGTAATTACGCCACATATTTAAAGACATTCGCGTGCTCTGAAAACATTCGGAGACGAGTGTGGACCTGATGGCATTCCAGCTTCACTGTTAAAAAATTCGGATATGCTCTGATATATAATCAGTCATTAAAACTGCCAAAATTTTGCCAAAAAAGGAAAACAGCCTTAGTGAGACCACTCTTCAAATCTAGAGCAAGAAAAGATGTGTATTGATTATAGAGGTATAACATCAATATCTTCAATTCAAAAATTGTTTCAATTAGTAGTATACGACAGCTTTAAAACAATGATTCCTTGGAATAATTCAAATACGACATGGGTTTATGTCAGAAAATCATCATCAACAAATCTCAAAGAATATACCAGTAACACTGTTTTGGCAAAGCATTCGATTCCATTAACCATTGTAAAACTGTAGAGTGGTTATTGAAATTTAGCTTCACCAACCAATTTGTAGCTTGGTTTAACTCTTATTTAAGTGATCGAATTTATATTGAACTCGAAAATAAGAGATCGTATGTAATTCAAGTTACTTCAGGAATACCACAGTGATCACATATTAGCCCTTGGATGTCCATCATTTTCATTAATGAGATAACCGAAGTAATACAGCATTCTCAGATCTTGATGTTCGCAGATGATCTCTATCTCGTTGGAGAACGTTAAGTCCAAAATCGTATCATTCTATCGACAAATACACCCTGTTACACAGCACTATCATATCAATCGCATACTTTTGCAAAAACATTCGAAACTAAAAACTTACGGGATACTTTCGTTAAAAATATGTGTTTTACCAAGCACATAGAACAGTGCGTTGCTAGAGCAAATTCAATGCTTGGTTTCATTAAGCGGTGGACGAGAGTTGTACATGACGCTGAAATAATTAAAACCCTATATAGTGCCTACTTGAGATCTCAACTGGAATATGGTGTCAACGGTGTACCTTTTATCAAGTACATATCCAACTCATTGAAAATGTCCAAAAAAAAGTTGTTACGGTACCTACATTGGAAAGATGGATCGGATTACGATCAAGATTTGCCGAACCATATTAATCTGCAGCAGTTACCACCGTTACCAAACCTGGGACACAGGTATGTTATTTGACAATATCTCGCTCATTCAATAAACGATAAATTCATTAAATCCTGCGCTTAAGTTAACCTAATACCGCATTGATATGACTAAAACCGTTTCATAACCAATGTTGCTTGTTAAGTGTAGCCCAATTGTGAAGAGATTCTGATACAGGGGTGTAATTTGACAAGCTATCGATAGTACAATTTCATGGAAATTTATTGAATAATTTGGCGCTGTAGGTTAACCTAGTATGCATTGGTGTCACTATTGCCTTTTGACAGGCCATAATGCATTTTAAAAGGGGATACGGGGTGTAATTTGATTATTCAATTAATTTTTCAATTACTATTCAAAGAACATTGAAATATACCCAAATTACAACTCCGTATCCCTACTCGAATTTCTTTACAATTGGGCTAGCAGACATTAAAGCCTATCTAATGGTTGCATCACAATTGAGGTAGAATTAATGAGCATTAAGGCCAGTAAAATGGCATAAATATGGATTTTCGTTCATCTAGAGCGCTGGCGCCACTATTCGACGAATTGGCAAGATATAATTTAAGTAATATCAAACGGCCATCAATGTGGGTTTAGCTTAATCTAGAGCGCCAGACTATTCTATGAATTTGCAATAAATTGAACTATCGAAATCTAGCCAAATTACACCCCCGCATCCCAAAGGCATTAAGGTATGTCAAATGATCGTAGTGGCATCAATGCGGATTTAGGTTAATCTCGAGCGTCGGACCCTTCAATGAGTTTGCAAGACACTGAACTATCGAAATCTTGCCAAATTACAACCCTCGTATATCCAACAGAACTTCGCCACAGTTTGGCAATACAGGTATTATGGCTTTTAAAACCAACGGGCTGGTTTTTAAATGTTAACATGACTAATAAATAAATATTAACACAAACTAGAACTTTTAATTTCAAAATGAACTCCAATTAATCAATAAATTTCATTACAGCTGGTAAGTTTCGGATAAAAAATATTGATTAACATTTATTATATTTTCGACTGTCAAACCAAGACCACCCTATGTCTATGCATTTTTTTTTTCTTTCGGCCAACTTTAGTAGTATCTATTTTATCATATGCAGTTGAAATCCTCAGAGACAACTCAAAATTTATTGACAGTGGTTGTTGTATGACTCGAAGTAACCAATGTTAATTTTGATGTTTTAGAAATTTTAAGGAATAAGGCGCCACATAGTTACATTTTTCATTATCAGGTGCACAACTAAATTTCCGGGTTTCACACATACTCGTAGATAGCGACACATCTAGTTGTCATTTATGTCAGAAGTTGTGTTTTGTTCATAGCGTGGACAGTTGTTAACGATAACCAGTTGTAATACCAGCACATATACCAAAGCAAAAATATTTTTTCTAAAAACGAAAATGTCGAGTTCTATGCCAAATAAACAGTATTTGCGGGAAGCTTTGCTGTTCTGCTTCAACTTAAACAAAAATGCACGACATTTGCTTGAGGAGGCCTACAGCGAAATGCACCATCGAAACCTAGCTGTGAAGATTGGTTTAAACGCTTCAGAAGTGGCGATTTCGACATTGAGGACAAGAAGCGCTCCGGAAGACCAAAAACATTTGAAGACATCGAGCTGCAAGCGTTATTGGATAAAGACGGGACGCAAATTCAAGATTAACTTGTGGAGGCATTAAACACGACTCGCCCAGGCATTTCCCATAGGATATAAACCAAACGTTTACATCCTATGGGAAAAATTCAAAAGGAGGGAAAATCGGTGCCACATGAGTTGACTGAGAGACAGATGAAAAATCGAAGACCACTTGCGAAATTATGCTCTCACGGCAAGAAAGAAAGAGCTTCCTGCATCGAATTGTTACGAGAGATGAGAAGTGGATCTTTTTTGAAAATCCCAAACGCAAAAGGTCGTGGCTTTCACCTGGCGAAGCATCAACATCGACGATGAGCTGCTGAAACAGGGCGAAACTGTCAACGGACAACGCTACCGACAACAACTCATCAAACGGATCGAAAAACGGCCAGAATGGGACACGAGACACGAACGAGTGATATTGCAGCACGACAACGCTCTATGCCATGGCACTCCCATTATCCAGGACACAATAAAAACGCTGAGATGTCATCAGCTACCGCACCCGCCTTATTCGCCAGACCTGGTCCCCTCGGATTATCACTTGTTCCGGTCCATGACACATGGCTTGACAGGGCTACACTTGACCAGTTTCGAAGAAGTGCAAAGTTGATTGGATGAATGGTTATAAGACACGTCGTTTTATAGTTGTGGTATCCAGAGAGATGTCAAAATGTGTAGATAGCGAAGAACAATCCTTTGAATAAACCATTTTTTATATCTCCATTGAAATTTTCCATTTTTCATTTTTCAAACAAACTTGGAAATTTAGTTGTGCACCGAGTATGTAAACAAATATTTATTTAGTGGTAAAAATTATAATTGTTTACATTTAGTGTAAATTACGATATGTACCTTCACAACGCTAGAAGAGAAATTTTTATTCAGTCAATTTGTTAATATTTAACATGGCTAAACACACTGGTTTACCCGGTACATTGCAACCCTATGTTAACACTTTTTAAAATAACGTAACATTTAGGCCTGTTTCTCAGAATAAACGGAATATTTGTAAAAGTAGATCCTTTGATGTATTTTCTCTTCGTCCCTTAATTGGAATGTAAATATTTGCTATAATTCTGTTTATTGTTGTCTAATTAAATTAAATCCGTTGACATAGACAAACAAAATTTGTTCTACTTCTGATGTTCTAAAAATGAAAATTGTTTTCTAAGAATACAGGCTTCTTTATAAATATTTTTTTTGTTGAGTGAATTGCAATTACTGGCCTATTTTAGGTACATTTGAATAGAGTGCTCGTACGCAAACACAAAATTTAATTTATCTACATATGCGGGGATGTTTAACAAGGAGTCACTCGAGTCAAATTTTTAAGAACATAAAATATGATATAAACATTATTTTTTATATAACGAGTACGTAGCTGCTATGTAACTTAACTAATTATAAATTTCATTCAACTCTTTTAAACAGCAAACATAATTTTCTCAATTTTATTTTAAATTGCAAAACATAATATAAAATAGAATTTTTTCTATCCAATTTAACTAATTTGTATAAAACTTTTTAACATAATTTATGATTAAGTATAAAAAATATTTACATATGTTACTCGCAACATACATACACGTACATTACTTGTATGTACAACGCTATATCTAATATCATCAACACTTTGATGATAGAAAAATGTACACAGCAACAAAAAAATATTAATTGCAACGTTCAACTAGAAAAAAGCTTTGTAAAAGCTTACAATGGAATTATATATTTTTAGTGTACTTCATACTTTGCTCCGTGTTTATTTTTATTTCTCCTCATTAAACATAAAAGTGTATAGTAAAAAAGTATAAAACGCTTATTAAGATAAAAAAACGTTACGTTTTCTTTTCAGTATACAAAGTTTATAAAAAAGGTGTTAAGCTTTCTTTCTTCATATATTTTCGCTCGAATTCTTTGTTTGCATTTAACTTTATTTATTTTTGCCTTATATACAATAAATTAAAACAAATAAAACTTACATAAAATAAAGAAAATAACAAAATAAATACTTTTACACTATAAAAATGGAGACATAAGAAAATAAAAAAATAAAAATCTAATAAAAAATACCGGAAAATGGAAAAAGTAAAGGATTAAAATCCATTTCTCTAGAACAAACAATTGAAACGTGTTATAGAATTTTAATGCTTCCTGTTTAAAAAAAATAAATAAATAAAATTGAAAATGGGGAGGATGAGCTTTTAATTTGATAATTGGTTGTATAATCGTATATAGTTTTTAATTTACAAGACTCTTAAGATTTTCGTTAAATAAATAAATATTCATTTTATTATTGATTCATTTGATTTATATATATGTGTGCTCGAGCCTAAGCGAAGCTTGCCGGATGATGGCTGTCCATTTAAAACGTTTTTTAATCGTAAGAAGAAGAAAGGATAGGAAGGTTATGATTGATCATGAACTACTGCTAAATGAATTAGACAAATACGCGGGGGGTTGTACTTTGTATGAAATCCAAAAGTCGAAATATCGAAATATTTGTAGTGGGTCATTATAAAGTTGTGTATTATGATCAACTTAGTAGCAACTTACCGAATAGAAAGCAGTACGTCGAGATCAACAATGCAAAGCAATGTCTCGCACATAAAAAGTAGTGTTCCACTACAATATAATGCCTTGTTACTAGATTATTTCCTTTTAAATTTTGGAATACTTCTGAAAGAGTAATTTCCTTCATATATTAAGGAGTAACTTTTGACATTGTTAATCAATTAACCACACTCTTTTTGACATTTATGTAAGGTACACAAAGAAGTCTCCGCCGCTCGACAAAAGATGGTGCCACCAATGGCGGTTAAAACTATTCGATGTAAAACGTCATATCCTAAGGTTGGACATCTGTCCAACACATCTGTCTAAATTAATGCCAAAAAATAAACGAAAGAATGTAGATACATATGTGATTCGTCGTGAAAAGAAAACGTTCAAGATTCAATTATTTTGAGAAAACACAGTTTTTTCAAACTGCTTAGTTCCATAACTATATAACCACAGTAGGCTTTGATTATATTTTTCTCGGTAAGCCTAATAAGTGAATAAATATTTTAGTGTTATTCGGTCTGTCAAATAGCGAAATGCTATATATAAAAATATTGCCAAGTGGAAAATACTTATCGGCGGAGGGAAAAGGTGAAATTTCGGAGGTTTTTCTTTTCGAAAAATAGGCAGAAGATTAGGCCGCCATCACGTACCGGTTGCAAATTATTTAAAAAATCCTACTACTTACGGGACAAGAAAGACAGGAGGAATCAAAAAAAAATGTGGCTTGCCGACAAATACGAGGGCTGGTTAAATCCGGAAGTAATTCAACGAAAACTATTCAGCGTCTGAAAAGCGATTTCCACTTAAACGGTCCGTCGGGCTTTAAAATGTGTTGGGCATCTGAATTACACAAAAATGAAACGGATACAAAAATTATTGCCACGGCACAAAACTGCATGATGTGAATTTATTTAGGCAAATATGAGAGAGGACTGATCAAGATAATTGAAAAATTTAATTCTATATTTATTATAAATAACCATTATTAAAGAAATAGGTGTATTTTCCGATGAAACAAAAATTTAATCTGGTTTGGCCAGATGATATTCAGTACTATTGGAGGGATTTGAGAAAGGATCCAATGTACTTCTCAAAGCGAAATTTTAGTGGTGGAATTCTAATGATATGAGGGACTTTCTCTTCTACGAGAACTTTAATCTTTCCATCAACTAGAACGAACATTGCAGGAGGGTACATTGTCGTCTGAAAAGACCATCACTTATCTTTTATGTACTTTCATCAAGAGAAAAATTGGATTTTCCAGCAAGATAACGCTTCAATATATAAAAGTCAAAATACCAAAACTTGGTTTGTGGAGGATTACATACCAATTTTAGATTGGCCCGCTTGTTCTCCATACTTAAATTCCATAGAAAATCTTTGGGGATTATTAGATAGAAAAGTTTACGAGGGTAACAGACAATTCCAGACGATCATTGAGTTGAAACTGGCAACCCAAAATGCCTGAAACGAATAATCGTGTGAAATCATTGATTCATTCATCTAATAAATTTAGATTACATTTTATAAAAAGTGGTTATATAGATATGGCACATAATAGATCTAAAGTATCTGAATTTTTTCTACGAAGACAAATCGAAGTGAATGTTTCTTTATTATTTAAGTGTATTTTGTGACCGTCCTCATTTTCAATTTAAAAACGAGTGATTATTATTGCTTTTTACGTCTTTAATTTGAAGAAATCTGTATAGCTGAGGCACATCGATTGCTTGTAGAAGCATATAATGCGCCTGTCTTAAGTGAGAGAAGTTGACGAGAGTGGTTTCAAAAGTTTAAGAACAGTGAATTTGATGTCGAAAACAAAGAACGAAAGAACGTAGCGGAACGCTCAACGTGTACGAAGACGCGAAATTGGAAGAATTATTCGATGAAGATTTGTGCCAAACCCAAGAAGATCTAGAAGTGAATCAACAAGCAATTTCACATCGTTTAAAACCATTGGGAATTATTCGAAAGAAAGTCGAGAGATGTTGAACACCGATTATTTTTCATGTGAAATGTTGCTTGTCAGGCATAAACAAAAGAGTTTTTTGCATCGCATAGTCACTGAAGATGAAAAATAGATCCACTACGATAACACAAAAAAAAGAAATCATGGGGACACAACCAAGCCGAATATTCTTGGAAGAAAAAACTCATGTTGTGTATTTGGTGAGATCAACTGTGTGATGATTTGGTGAGATCAACTTGGTGTCGTGTAATATGAGTTGCTAAATCCGAACAAAACCATTACTGGGGCTCTCTACCGAATACAATTGATGAGATTGAGCCGAACACTTAAGGAAAAGTGCACTCACTACTACTCCAAAGTCGATACAATTATTCTCATGCATGATAATGCTCGTCCACATGTTGTAGCGCCGGTCAAAACTTACTTGAAACACTCAATTGGGACGTTTTACCCAACCCGCCATACTCACCAGATATTGTCCCGTCTGATTGTTGCTTGTTTCGACCGATGACGCATGACCTGTGCAGTACTTCACATCATAAAAAGCTTCTAAAAATTGGGTTGATTAATGGATAGCCTCAAAAGATGAAGCGTCCTTCCGGCGTGGTATTCTTATGGTGCCAAAAAGGTGGGGAAATGTAGAAGCGATGGACAATACTTTGAATAAAACATAATCTACAATAAATGGCCAAATTTGATAAAAGCGGCAGAGACTTATTTGTATACCCAAAAAAATAACACATTCAAACAAAATAACAGAAATATAGAAATGCTGGCGGTAAAAAATCGTTATAAACACCAATAATAGAATATTGAAGCCATTCTAGATGCGGCATTTATAACAAACAAAGTGAACCTGCACTTGAGGACTTGACATATGTTGCACAGAAAATTATGATTCATGCCGAATTACGGGGATTACGACTACAATTTACCAGTCCATGAAGATGTGGCTCAATTACCGCAGTACTCAACAAGATGCACGGAGTACAAAATATGCGCGCGTGAAAATAGACGACTTCTCTTAGGCGCGGCTTTTATTGGTAACGTTTTGCTTGGTCACAGTGATTCACCATGAGTTTTTAGCACTAGAACACCATTCGACAAACTTTGGAGAAAATAATCCCATTAATAATAGTTTATCTAAATCATTCAACATCATCGACGACCTATTTGACTTTAATTTATCAAAGGACAACTTCAAAACTACTCTGAAAAATAATTTTTTAAATTTTTAAGTTTTTTGTTTTAATTGTTTTTTTAATATAATTTTTGTTTTAAACTAAATAATCTGAAATTATACATGTAAATCACAGATTAGATTTCTTTAAATAAATAAATACTATTCTACATACTTCAAATATTAAAACTAGAAAATGAAAATTCGGAAACAATGACGATCGTACTGACTATCATAAGCACACCGAGACATCTTATCAAGAGATTGCCTTCAAAATATCATCAAGATCAAACAAAAGTTACCATAAACCACAAACCTTTTGTCCAAAGCATTCCGAGATATAGAAGTTTCAGTTTAATTGCGTCAAACCACTAACGAGGTCGAAAATTCACTACAAAGTAACATCGAGGACGGAGGCTAAACAGCAGTTTATTCCGACAGAAAAGCTTAAAAATTCACAATATGAGAAACTGCCTCTGGATTATAAACCTGACAACCGAATACTATTTGAAAATTGTTTGGTATAATTGTGTGATATAATTCCAATCCTACGATAGAATAATGTATACCTGCTACAAACTACAAATAGACCATAGAACCCGATGACCCACTTGTGATGACATGATGTCGGGAATCACTTTCATCGATTCGCATAATAATGGATGATTTTTAGGCGTTTGGTTCACAATTTTCAAAAAACATAGTAAAATTGCAAAAATGTATGAAATTTTTATTTCAATCGATAGTTGAATGCGACTTTTTCGAACATATCGGCTTATGAGCAATTTTCGCTCGATTCTGTTCATACATTTTAGAGGAAAAAAGTACCGAATTCATCGAACGATAGCGAGCGCCATGGACGGTAACGAGGCGGCCATCATCATCATTGAAAAAATACGAACCGATGATTCCACCGGCTCATAAACCGCACCAAACAAACAGTGGTTATTTTTGGGTATTGACAGTTCGTGCCTATGGCTGCTTATCACACCAAGTGTGACAATTTTGCTTATTAACGTAACCATTTAATAAATCGATACAAAAACAGATTTTCCTCAAGCTGTTATTAAGGTTCACTCACCAAAATTTCGACGCTGTGGAAAGTCTTTCAGCTTCAGTTGTTGCACGAGCTGTATTTTATACGCCATAGTCGAATAACACAATCCCATTTGCTGTGCCGTGCGACGGATGGACATTTTGTCGTCTTCATCAACACTAGTCGCTACAGTAGCAATATTTTCCACTGTACGCACTCTACGCACACGATTTGGTGGATTGATCATTGTCACAATGGCTTGAATTGCTTGCTCACTCAAATACATGTACACGATAATCCAAAAAGCCAAAAATCACCCGTTAGTTGTATTTGACTACGTCGTCCTCCGTTACGGAGCTACAATCAAAATACAACTCAAATAAGAAACGATAGAAGAAAATCAAAAACCAGTGAAGAAAATTATCTAAAGGAAGGTACAAAAAAACAAGAACATGATTTGTATTTACGACCCTCTGAAATACAACATAAGCGGTAATCAACAAATCTGAACTACAATACAAGTAGATAAGTAGAGGCACGATGTTATCAGCGAAAGACAAACTGCCGACTTTTAAAAACTTGTATCAACTTAACGTATGAATGAATGTTTATGTCTAGAAATAAATTAAAAGGTGTTGTCATCTGTTTAGACAATCTTCGATTAACTTTACCTGAATATTTCTGATATTCATTATCATTCAGACATTACCGTAGCCGTCTTCCACTGATCGACTTTTTAGAGTGATTAGTTAGTTCAATTAATTAGCTACCCAACATAATATAAACTATATTCCACTAAAATTAGTATGCTAAATAAATTCCACTAGTAAACCCTAAAAGAACGGTTTAATCTAGAAACCGACTAGTTAAGTCTTTATTTAATTCTTTCATGAAAAGTTTCCTGTTGCCAAAACAGAAAGACATAAGAAGAATAGAGCCTTATTTGCAAATCCCTTTCGAATGCCAATTCGATGCATTGGATTCTAACACGATTTGGTATTTGTGAGTTCGAGCGAAAATAAAAATGTAAACTGTAAAACAATCAGGAAGGAAATTTTGATTTATGGTTAACAATCGTTATTTATGATTGTAATTACCATTTTCAATATTAAGAAATTAAATAAAAATATTAAAAAAGGCAATAAAATTATTTCGGTGGGTTTGGCTGTGTTAAAAATGTTAAATATCACAGC
The DNA here is from genome assembly GCA_963691935.1 of Nephrotoma guestfalica. Lineage (NCBI taxonomy): Eukaryota > Metazoa > Arthropoda > Insecta > Diptera > Tipulidae > Nephrotoma > Nephrotoma guestfalica. The sequence continues at coordinate 207,992,398 of OY829913.1, read as the reverse complement.
CGAGCTTTTTGCTTTTGTATAGCAATCTTCGTTTTGAGTAATAATTTTTTTAATAATACTACCAGGCCCAAAGAGTATAACAACAACAATTAGAACAACCTAAGGACTCATAAATCATTCATGAAATCGTTTTAAATTCATTTTTTATAAAGTTTATGATTTAGAAATTAGATCATATTAGACTGTATGGTTGCTGATTATGTTCTATTGTAACATAATGCTCTAGTCTACATACAAACAATATACAATGTGCATTTTGCAGAAATCATATACAAAATCATTGTATATTGTGCTTTCCTTCCGGTCTCTCAATAATGAAGCAACCAATTTAACATTCATTCTATATTATTGTACATTTCAATCTGATTCTGATTAGAGACTAAACAAATAAAAAATTTCTAACACAAAAAAAACTTTTGATTTCGACAAATATGAATGTTTTACCTATGGCTGTGTATGTATGTATTACAAATTATTTATTCATCCCTTTCATATAAATCCATAATATCATATTCACATACCTTTGTTGTTGATTTTGTTGTCCACTTGATGTAGATGTTGTTAACGGTGATCTAGCAGGATATCCTGTCGTACGAGGACTTCCGCTCATTAAATATTCTTAAAAATAAAGACAAAATACAAAAAATATTTAGTAAAACAAATGAAAAACGAAAATTTCGTTAAATTAATTTTAAAGTACTGTAATTTACTAAATGGAAAACATTTTTGGTAAACCAATTCATTATTAAATAAAGTGAAATTCTTGGTTTATGTGTTCCACTCTACTTGCACTTCGGCAAACAACCGACATACAATACAATACAAAATAAATGCAACTAATAGGTTTTCTTTATTTTCACGAATTGGATTTGCCCCATTGGATATTCGCCCAATTTTAAAAATTGAATTTTCTAGTAATTTTATTATTCCAAAAATATAAAGAAGAAAGTACTAAAAATAGAAAAACATTTTCGTTGAAGATGTAAAACTAAATAAACCAAAGCGACGCAAAACAAACGAAAGTGTACATAGCAAAGAAAAAAGTTTAAACTTAGAATATTTTGTATTTTTTGGAGGGTTGTTTTCCCAATAGATATATACAGCAGGATTTTACTGTTGATAAAAAATTTATGTTCAAGTAGATACGTATGTAGCAAATACGTAAGTTTAAGAGTATTTTATTCGTTAAGAAGTTTACATTTTTCTGAGAAGAGATGGTATGAGGAAAAGCTTAAATTTTAATTTTGTTGTTATGTTGCCACTGAAATGAAAAGCTCAGTAGCTTAGAGCATAATATATTTTAAACGGATATGCATTTTGGTTAATACATAAATACAATCGATTTTATCAAGAGAATGGCTAATACCAACCTATATTATGGACATCTATAGAATATTATTGCAGTTGAATGAAAATTGTGAAACCTTATTAGATACTTACATAATACCTTGAAAGCATTAATGGTTTTGGGATGATTTGACTACGATTTTAATTTTGATTTTAAATTTAAATGTAAATAAAGATCGTTCCAAATTTCTATGATTTGTATTATTTTCAAATTTGCACTTCGACACGTAACAGATACATGCTTGTGTTAACGTATTCAATATTTTTATTGATAAAGAACACCTTGTGCCTTTTTATCAGCCTTGTAGATCTCAGAAATACAGCTTTTAACAAATGCATGGCCCGACGAAAAGGGTATACTAAAAATTATCAAATAAGCTTTATTGTAATGGATTATTAATTCAAAAATTAAGAAAATCCAAAGAAATAAATTAACTTAAATTCAATTTGTAACAAAATATTATCGAGAATTACAACTAACAAATAATTATTACATAAAAACATGTTCAAAATAATAGCGCACATTACAATATCAAATTACATTTAAGTACCTAAATAAGTGTTTTCAGCCATCGATAATTTCCAGCAGTCTCACTTCTAAATTAATATTTAATTGCCCAACCTTATCTTTTGAACACATCATTGCACAGACGGTTCATAGACTCGATTAATTTCTGGCACCTCGAAACTGTCATATTCGTCTAAGCGATTTGGACCATTTCGCATAGTCCGTCCTTACTTCGAAATTTTTTCAAGATTTTCATTTTTTTGATTTCATCCACAAGTTTTTTATAGGATTTTGATGACTGAGCTTGCCACGCTGAAACGTTGACTTTGTGCTGAGTAAATCATGTTTTAGGTTTTTTTGATGTATGTTTGATAATAATTTCAGCATACGAGTATTTGATCAAAACCTCACTCAATATTTTAGCGTATACATCAGCTGTCATTTTTTCTTTAATACACAAAAGAGGAACTCATTATAGATCCATGGCCATGTTTGAATGTCTGTTTTGTGTACTGTGGTGACGGACTAGAGCATGGTGGACATCTGACATAATGTCGAACTCAAAACCAATCAAATTTATTTTAATTTCTTCGGACCATAGATTTTTGTTCCATTTTTTTTAATCCATGTTTTCAAGATATTCCCTTGTAAAATTTTTTCTAGCTTTTATGTTTTTCTTCGACAAACAAGACACTTTTGAGGTGCGTATCTGTCAAACGTCGTTGCCGAATGATAGCTGTTGAACAGACAATCATTAAAACATTTTTGATTTTATTAGATGTGTTAACTGAATTTGTTTTATACTTATCGTCGCATTATCTCCGAAAGCTTTGGGAGGACGACTCGAGTTTCTTCGAGATATATTGGCTTCAATGTATTCATGACTAATTTTCTTGGTCTTCTCAAAATTTGAGCAATTTAGGTTATCGCATTGCTTTCATTTTTTGATTTATCGTTCCAATTCGTGGCCCATGTCTAAGCGTACATAATTTTTTTAAATATTTACATATTTTAAACAGTTTTCTTTCTAGTAGTTATTTTTAAATAATAATGATAAATGTTAAAACAATGTACAAAGGTGATATACTACTTTATCGTGATATTAATTTGAACGCCACTGTATATTAAAAAGCGGCAATTAGCTCAAGTATCATCAAGCCGTCATCCGCTTTCCCCACTTGTTATAGAATATACGAGTACTATTATTACGAAAAATACATTTGCTTAGATTGTGTTCGTCGTTTGATATGTGAACTTTGTAATTAATATTACTTTCATTCAAGAAGTAAAATAAAATCATGAACAATTTTGACCTAGAGATTTTTGCATCTTTACCATTCGTTCATATTTACCACATCAATTTTCCAACATTTAAGCGAAACTGGAGAATTTGACAAAAACTGTTTTCAACAAAAATTTGGCCCTTGTACAGCCCGCCGGATTAACTAACGGGAATAAAACTTCATACTTAAGCTTTTTCCATAAATTGGGAGATACTAGTGATTTTTGGCCGAAATCGGTCCACCGGAAGTGGCAACTTAGAAAAGAAGAAGCTTTTTCGTTTTCTACAAATATTTTGAAAATTGTATCGTTTGCGAGAAAGCGAGCTGTGATCAAAAAGACTCTAAATTAATTTTGCAAAAACACCAGATCAGTTTTCCAATATTTAAGCAGAAATTACGATTTTGACTAAACGATTTGAAAAAATTGTTTCTCAACAAAAATTCTCTGAAGAAGGTTGCATTAAAATATACTTGACCGCACTCAAATCGCCCGTCATTTTGGATATATGTAGCCTAGCTTTTTTATGATATAAGTTCCAGTCATTTACAAGCTTTCGTTCCATGTGCATCAATTTTAAGAGAAGGATGTCGATAAGCAACATTTACGTCATTGCATTCTATTCTGTATTGAACTGAAAACAAAAATGCTGCTTAATTCGACTTTGAGTGAAGTGAGTCATTCAATTCAACAGTAAAAAGTGGGTTGCAAGTATTCGTGATGGTAATTTTAGTCTTGAGGACGATCCACCTTCAGGTGCAGCAAAATAATTTGAAGACGAAAAGACCCAATTGATCAAATTAAATGATGCTCGGGAGGAGAAGACCATTTACAGGCCAAGGAAGGCAGAAGTGAATAGCGAATTACAGCGAAATCAACCCAGAAACTCATCTTCTCCTTAAGCTAGGAAGTTTTACAGCATACGGCATATTCTCCAGTTGATGTCATCTTTTTTGAAAGTCCAGCGATTCACGAAAGTTGAAGATGTCGAAAAATAGTTCGATGACTGTTTCCTTCGAAATCACCAAGTTTCTATCGTGAAGGTATTCATCATCTACCAGATAAATGTCAAAAGACCATAGATAGTAATGGCCAATATTTCGATAATTAATCTTTGTAACAATTCTATTTTCAATCAAGTTGAATTTGACCAAAATAGCAGTTTCTACATGTATATACACCTGACACATCCCTGACGGATTGATTGATCGGGAAACTTCGTACTTAAGCATTTTCCATAAATTGGGAGATCCCAGTGATTTTTGGCCGAAATCGATCTACCGGAAGTGGTTGCTTCCTTAAGAGCTTTTCGTTTTTTGCAAATATTTTGAAAAGTATATTACATTTACGAAAAAACGATTGAAAACAAAAAGATTGCCAATTAAATATCAAAATTTAGTCCAGATCCTGTTTTAAATTTTTAGGCAGATTAACTATTCGAAATGACAACTTTATTCTCAAACTTTTTATATTAAGGATCTCCCACCTTGTGAAATTTGGTGGAAATCTGTGCACCAGAAGTGGTAGCTTCTACGGGAGTTTTTCAACTTTGGCAATAATGTTGAAAAAAACATCATTTACAAAAAACGACAAAGAATTAAAAGACTCAAATAAATTTAAAGATTAAATTATCAACAAGGACTGATTTTGTTGGTCTTGTGAAATGTAAGCAAGACTAATGATTTTTGATTATACAGGACAGTTTTACTAAAATTCGTGTAAGTTTAATTTTTCGCCTTAAAAATCAATTGTGACGTATTCAAGGTCTATGTATACATTCGTTGCAAAAAAAAGTCGAATGTTGGCCACAACAGGCTGGACAGGTATTTTCTACGATATTTAGGTTTATGAAGTTAAAATAAACATACAGTATAGAACCCAAAACTACATGAATACCATAGAGTAAAGTTTAACAATCAACAGTAAAACGCCCCTCCTGCACAGTTAGTCTATAAGGCTATGCATCATTTTGAACCAAAAGTGTGGTGTAAATGTCGGCAATTCCTCAGAATACAATAAATTTTGTGTACATAAAATTTATTATATTCTGAGGAATTGCCCCCATTTACACTTGTTGGACTTCTTGTGCAAAATGATACACTCCCTTATGACAGTTTCTCTAATTTTGAATATAGCAGTGAAATGTTGCAGTAAATTACACAGAATAGGAAAATACGTTGAACATAGTCAAACAATTTAAGATTTTAAAAGAGGATGGTGACGTATTTAAAATATATAATTTTCATTAAGAAACATAATAGTGCGTTTATTCTACGGCTAAAATACAATAGCATAGCTAAAGGTAAAATGATAAATGTAACACCTATTTAAAGTATAAAAACCGACTAAAACGATTTGTTCAGACCATATACATTCCTTAAAATTATTTTCTTTAAAAACTAACAACATAATAATTCATGCAATGGTTGCTGTTAGATCACACAGGAATCATTTTTTAGTAAATTTCAAAAGCATGTTGCATTTTGTCACGAATTCATCATGAGATTTTCCGTTAGAATGTTGGATGCCATAAATTTTACAGAGCTCATTTGTGTAAAATGGGTCTCAGACCAGCCTCTAAGAAAATTATCTACTTCTAATTTATGTTGCGCTAGCCCACTGGCATTTCATAAGGCTAATTTAAGTTGTCAATCGTTTTATCATTTGCTCGTTAGCTGTTGCATCAGGGTTGTCATGTTTTACAGCATGAGTCCCGTCCCATATTTGTTTCCATAATTTGAACAAATTTTCTTATTAATTCTTATCATTTTGTAAATTCCCTGGTTATTATTTTGAGGATTATTTGCTTTATTTCGTTACCCACAGCTGCTTCTTCGGTGGTGTAATATTTCCTTAGCTCATTTTGTACAATGTTTTTTCTGTAATTAGAGACATGATTTTCCCCACAATTAGCGCACTTTACGTGAGGATCGGTTTTGTCTAAACCTCCAAGACTGACATACGCTTGTGTGGCTCTTCCACTACCGCTCTTTTGTACAACAGATACGTCGTGTTTGCCTTTGATTTTTGTTGTTTGAAGTTTCAGCTGAACTTTGAACATTCGTTGAGGGATTTTCTCGCGATCAATAACGTTTATAACGCTTCTAAATTCTAGGCCATTGGCAGTTAGTTCTTCACTTATTTCTTGCAGCAACATTGACTGATTTTGTCTGAGTTATCCGACCATGTAATGAATAAAACTAGAAACTTTATTTAAATTCATGAAACTTCTAAGCCGTGTCTAGCAAAGTTAGAGTAAGTTCTGACAAATAACTGATGTGATGATTTTGTAGCGAAGCCACGACAAACAAAAAATAAAAAAATAAGTCCATGCTAGCAGATGTTTATACAAAGTTTTCATGAGCCCTACAAACCATAACAGAGTAATTGAGGGTTTTACTCTAGCTGTTTCCTGGTAATTTCTGTTGTAAACAGTACATAAAAGACTAAATTTGTGAATACTCTTTACGAACTACCCTACTTAACAAGTAGAAGTGGTTGTTTTGAATACAGAAGTATATCAGGGCAAAAACGCTTGTTTTATATGTTCCAATCTAGATTACATAGTAAATCGACTGGTGGATCTAATGTATCAATTATTTACGAGGGACTGCAAAGGAGAATACACATTCAATTTTCCTTAATTTTTCAGGTTAACTAAGATGCTATTAAATTTGGCTGCTTAATATTATATATACTGGCGTTACTAATATATTTTCTATACATCGACACTAAAAAATGTATTGACAAACAGTTTATCAAGTTGCACATGATGGTTACATAATATGTTTATTACCTAAATTTGAATACTACTAAGAATGTAATTATTCAAATGTTCAGATTATTCACGCCTCGATTTTTCCAAGCCCACCCACACATTATCCAATACCCAATTAAATTGGTGAAACGATAAACAAAGTTATTTGTTTTCCTTTTGACATGTCACACAACCAAATCTGTCTGTAATTTCCAATCGATTCGAAACATACTTTTGTATAATGTTTGTAGTACAGTGTAACAATGCCAATAATAAAATTACCGGAAGCAGACGGGAAAATCCAACAATAAAAAATTAAATCATTTACAAATTTTCATTGTTCGTTTTTTTGATTATTCATTAGGATTGTATATAAACTACAGACCTGTTTGTTCGTGCATACTCGTAAGGATTTAAAATACTAGATAAAACTTGATGACATGACAGTTATTAATGAATAGGGAAATCGCTTTATACAATTAAGGACGATGCTAAATATAAAAGTAATCTATATGATCATAAAATATCAAACACTAAATCACACTGTAATTTCATATTTTTTAAAAGCTTTTCGTCAAAATGTTCGACATAAGCTTGTCTTTATTTTGTGTATTCAAATAGTATTAATTAGTTAATGGTATTTTTCATAAATTATTAATGCTTTTTGCCTATTCAAATGTACAATAACCAAAACTGCCTTTTTATGTGAAGTTGTTGTAGTTGAACTAGTTATTATAGTTGGGTGGAAAGTAAATAGAAAAAATTATGACTCTAATAAATTAAATGAACAAAAAAATATTTTTTTGGTTGTGATTTCCGTTGGGAATACATTAAATATTTAAGGAAATGTATTTAGCAAAATTTTTGGTGTATGGTCTACCTCAATACTGGGTTTGGATACAATTCACACAATTATTAGAATTAACGGAAGTAACAACATAGTTGTATGCACAACGATTTAAGGATAAACCATTACGATCCAATTGGTAACCAACAATGTAATTCTTTGCTGACTTGATAATAACATCACAGATGATTAAACGATGTAAACGTGTTTCTGGTTGTTTAATAGTACGTCCTTTATACTCGTAGATGCATATTCCCAATTTTAGAACGTTTTTATTTCTCGCACAAATAAGGCATTGCCAAGCCAGGGGAAAATATACAATCTACAATGATAAGTAATGATATTGCAAATTAATTAATTGATGTTTTTTTGTGCACAGAGGTTCTAAGTATTCTAACGCTAACAGTCAACCCATTGGGAAAGCAAAATATTAGTGCCCTGCACACTATTCTAGTAAAAATATGTTTTAGTGTAGCTATAGCCTTGTTTTTTTATTAGCGCCCGATAGAATCATAAAACAAAACAAAAAATTGACATTACGTCAAAATTTGTAAAGAGAATGGTTTAAGGGCTGTATAAAACAAAGAATTTTAAAATTTTCCTTTGAAATGGATAGCGCCTCCCGATAGCAGCTCCCGATAAATAGGTAGAGCAAGATATTTTTTATCGATTTTTAACTAAAAAGTTGAATGAAAAATCTTAGTTTAGAGTTAAATAAATTAATTATATGCAAAAATAATGCGCTAAATCTAAGTTTTGACACAGAAAATTGGGTGTTCAGGATACATCTATTGGGCGCTAATAACGGCTTATATATACATCAATCTCTCCAAACCATATCGTGTAGAAAAATATTTTAAAAGCTTATTTCGAAATTTGAACAGATGGTATTTCCCCTGTTGTTGAGAAGAAAATGGCTTGTTTCATAGAATACACATAATCTTTTATTTTTAACTTTAGTATCGAAAAATGAATCTTTCTTAAAGCAAAGAAAGTACTTGTTATTCCATTCCAATTTATAAAACAAAAAAACAGACGTTTATAGATAATCACCAACAAGTTCCGCGATACTATTTAAAAAATTAAAAAATGGAATGGTGAATATGTTCTGGCCAACAACCAACTTTTTTTTCTCACGAATGTACATAATTTTCGAATGCACCATGTGATTACTAAAGCAAAAAATTAAACCTAACACACTTTTGGTAAAAAGTGTCAAAAAAACAACTAAGGCAACTCTACTTGAAAATTTGATCTTCAAATATATTTGTTGATTCATTTTTTGTCGTTTTTACTTTTTAGTATATGCTAATCTTTTCACCAACTTTGCAAAAATTGAGAAAGTTAATACGAAAGCTACCACTTATGGCATATAAATGTTCACCAAATTACGCAAGGATATCTCAATTTATGGAAACAGCGTAAGTATGAAGTTTTATTCCGAATAGTCAATCTGCCAGATCTGTAGAGATGTCAAATGTTGGTAAAATAAAGTTTGTTTTATTAAAACTGGTAATTTCTGGTAAATTCTAAACAAAAAATTTTCGCTTGAAACTTAATTTACAATATTTTTGTTTTTAATCGATTTTCGTAAATGCTATATACTCGTACTTATCAAAATATTTGCAAGAAGCGAAAAATTTTGAGTTGAGTTTGAATATCTTCCGAGATTCTATTGATAAAATGGTTTATAATTAAAAAAAATTAGTTCAAGTGTTATGCTCCTGGGTGGTTTCCTTCTTTAAACAAAAAAAACTAAGAATAAAAAATCCATTCCAGCTCTCATACATCCGAAAATTGTCGACAACGAATACAATTAAATAAAATACAAAATCACACCATCGGTTAATACATCCTCGGCCTAGGTAAAATTTAAAGTTATCATTAACATCCCGCACCACGAAATTAAAATAATCGTGGATGACTTTAATGCCAAAAATCTATAGGAGTGCAGAAAATGCATCCCACATCGGCCCAAACAGTTTGCACCTCACTACAATTTAGTTGTATCAATTACATTTTTTCACATAAGAGGATCCACAAAGTAACCTGGAGATCGAATAATGGAAGAACGGAGAACCAACACGATTACATCATAAGCTCTAAAAGACACGCCACCAGCATCGACGACAGCGATCATTTGCTTGTCATATTCAAGTTTAAGTGCAAACTGTCAGCTACGTTCAATAGACAAGCACAAAAGACTATTCGGTAGTACGTCGATGTTTTTAATGATAAAGCATCACTGCATAATTACCCATCAGCTCTCACTGACCATCTAGACAAGCACAATAACAACGAAAAAACTCTGTTTGGCATCCAGGACCAGTGGCACGCTACATAGTCAGCCCTAACTGCCGCGGCACATAATACTATAGGGAGAAGATCACCGAGATCCCATAATGATTGGTTCGATGTTTAGTGCCGCCTGGTCGTCGGAAATAAACGAAAACATCGTGAAAAATAGTTGGGTCGTAACACTAGAAGCACTCTAGCCAAATATCTCCATTTTAGGAAAGCTACGATTGAATATATCCGCCAAAAGAGGCACTAACATATGATATAATCCATCAAAAACAGCAGGATAAAAGCGGAACAAGGAAATTCAAGGACTATTTTGCTAACGTCAGAGATCTCACTAAAAATGTCCACTCAAGAAGTACAAACCTCGAAGACGGGAATAGAGAAGTGGGAAATAAACTTGGCTGATGTCCTGTACAAAATCTTATAAGTCGGAATGATGATGTGATCTCCATTAGAGCAATGGCTCCACCAGGTGAAAATGTTTTTGACGAATATCCGACAGTGGAGGAAGTAGACGCAGCTCTCTTAGTATGATTTTGGAAAAATGTTGGGAGTTCAATATAGGCCTACATGACCTATACATGTATAAACTTCTGGCAGGTGATTGACTGTCTCAACCACGAGAACCCACAGGCCGCGCTCATGTTTCTAGGAATTCCAGAGATACTTGTTTCTCTGTGTAAATATGTAACGTCTGGGCCCGTATATATGATCGTAATAGAAAGAACTGCATCAGACTCGTTTGAAATAACATCTGATGTTCGACAAGGAAATACACTCGCCCTGTGCTGTTCAATTTGGCGCCAAATCGGGCTAAATTCTTGGATATTCAGATGATACCGTGCTTCTTGACCAAAAAGCTTTTATTTCCAATTAAAAACCTTTAATTTTCAACATACATTATGTTATTTTTTAAATAAAAAAAATAATTAAACGAGCATCCTTTTTTAAAAAAAAATTGTATGTGTTGTGCGCATGTAGTACCGTGAGCCTTAAATGCCTTTTGCTTCTGTACAGTCCAGACGCATTGACTGTTCGAAATGAAACTTCATTTTTTCATAAATTGGGAGATCCCAGAGATTTTTGACTGAAATCGGTTCAGCAGAAGTTGCAACCTCCATAGGAGCTTTCTAGTATTTTGCAAATATTTTTAAAAATGAGTTTACGAGGAAAATGATTACGGACTAATAGGTTCTCAATTACATTTGCAACAATGTCGGTCTAGATCATTTTTTCAAAATTTAAGCTAAAACGACGATTTTTGGCAAAACACCGTTTTTCAACAAAATTCCGGCCACTACACAGCCCAGATGGACTGATTGATAGGGATGAAACTTCATACCTAAGTTTTTCCTCAAAGTGGAAGAAGTGCATTTTGGAAAAAAGCGAAGTAGGCTTCGCACCTGCTTTCAAGTATTGCAAGTTTGTCCGACAGTGTTTGTTTTAACATTTCACACCGCATGTATTGTGCAAAATTTTAATTTTTAATTGAAATGGGGCTCGGTTCTGTGGCACATATTTTATCATTTTATATTAAAAAATGCTATACTATATTAGTTGTTCTGCCAAACCCACGTAATTATTTTAACAAGTATGATAAAAACTGTTGTTTTGTGTTCTGTCCCTTTGCAAACATGAAGTCGCCATAATGGTTGATAAAATAAGCTTTTAGTATTACTCTAACTAATTTATAAATTTCTTAAAGCGTGTTTATTTGATCATGTGACTACGCTGGATGAGAGCCCAATTATCTCGTGCATGTACTATTGAAAGTTATTGAAGCTGTTAACCTCTATAAAAGCCAAAGGCTATATACTAATATCACAAAAAATTATCCGTGGGAGGAAGAGTGAACGTTTACGGGAATCTTAGACATCCAATTTATAGATTTCGGTTTCATTTAAATATTTATTCTCATATTTACCGACTTCGCACTTTAATCGTGCTATTCATCATCATGCAGTTGAAAATTTGCCAACGTATATGTGAATTCTTACATGTCAATTTTTTACTCTAATTCCCAATGTGTATGAAAAAGAAAAAAATAGATTTTTGTCGAGTTGTCATGGTATGTTGAATAAATGACTATAATTTATGACAAATCTCATTAGTTTCTCAAATGACTCGTCCAAAGTCTGGTTACGTTCGACCGCTGACTTATGCATTTTTTTCGTGACAGTTTCTTAAGTGAGCCATGCATGACAAGTCTTGGATATGTCTTAACTTACTATTTAAAATGGCGTAGGTAAACAATCAAGAGACTACTCTGTGTCGCAAGTCCACCAATTATTATTATTTTTTGTATGTGTTAACATTTTATTTTTCGAATTGGTAACTAAATATTTTGTTATTGTTTTAGAAAAATTTTAACATAACATATTTAGCTTTTTTTAGCAATTTTGAATACCAACCAACGCATAGCATACGCCACTTATCACCAATATTATAGAAATCATAGTTTTTTTAATAAATTAATAATATTATTCTTCAATAAAATAAATTATTTTTAATAAACTTACGATTTATCTCAGATATGTCATATACGTCATATAGTCACACGGATAACTATTAAATGACAGATAATGTACATTCGAAGTGAAAAGTAATATCGACTTAATGAATAAGCTTATGGCAAGCTCTTTCCAAAAATCAAAAATTAATTGATTTTTTTGTATGACAAAGAACATGATACACGATTAATTTTTTTTGTTAGTGTATCTGTGAAAAATTGGCATTCGATTATCAAAAATTTTATATTGACACTTTATAATGTGACAATTTTTATAATGTGAAAAACAAAATTATGTATTTCGTATGTAAAAATTTTACGGCCAAAGAATTAAAGGGTGTTTTTTTAAGAGGTTGCCGATTTTTTTTTTGAATAAAACACATATAAAATTATGAAATGACCAAAATTTTTTTTTATTTGGTAGATAATTTTTTGGCATTTAACATTTAAACACAATTTCTGGCATATGGCTACCACGACTATTTTTCACAAATGTCATTCTGGAGGTCCAATTTTCCAGCACTTTTTCAAGCATTTGAGGGCGTATGTCAGCAATGACACGTTGAATATTGGTTTCCAAAGCGTCAATCGATTGAGGTTTATCCACATAAACCAATGACTTCACGTATCCCCACAAAAAGTAATCGAGTGGCGTCAAATCGCACGAACGCGGAGGCCAATTCACCGGACCATTTCTCGAAATAATGTTGTCGTTGAAAGTTTCTTTCAATAAGTCGATTGTTTCACGTGCTGTATGGCAAGTGGCACCATCTTGTTGAAACCACATTTCATTCATATCCATATCTTCAAGATTTGACAACAAAAACTCATTTAACATGGTTCTGTATCGATTTCCATTCACGGTAACGCGTCGTCCTTCCTCATTTTTAAAGAAATATGGACCGATGATCCCACCAGCCCATAGACCGCACCAAACAGTACATTTATCAGGATGCATTGGTAATTCTAGAACGGCGTGTGGATTATCTTTGCTCCAAATGCGACAATTTTGTTTGTTGACGTATCCATTTAACCAAAAATGCGCCTCATCACTGAAGAGAATTTTACGGTAAAAAAATGGATCTTCGTTCAATTGATTTAACGACCAATCACTGAATTCACGGCGCAAACGATGGTCGTGTGGCTTTAATTCTTGCACCAATTGAATTTTGTATGGCACCAAACCCAAATCTTTACGTAAAATTTTCCATAAAGTCGATGGACAAAGTCCAATTTGCTGAGCACGACGACGAATCGATAAATTGTCGTTTTCTTCGACACTGGCCTCAACGACAGCAATATTTTCTTCTGTACGAACTCTTCTCATTCTTGTCGGTGGCTTGGCATCCAAAAGAGTGAATGTAGACCGAAATTTGGTAATTACGTTCTTTATGGTGGTCTCTGACGGACGATTATGTGCACCATAAAATTCACGAAGTGCTCTATAAACATTTTTAATTGAACACTGATTTTGAAAATAAATTTCCACGATTTGAAAACGTTGTTCTGGAGTTAACCTATTCATAATGATTTGCCAAACAATACTGAGTAGAAATGCCACTTTGAGCTGTCAAAACAACTGTCATAAAATAAAACGACATCTATCGGAAAAACAAACCTCCTAAAAAAACACCCGTTATAATGTTTATGTTTATACTTTTCACGTTAACATATTTATTTGTTTGTAAACGTCAAAAAAAAAAATTACACGTACTTTCGATCAAAATTTGTTGAACTCAAATTAATATCATAACTTCAAATTGAAAATACGAAAGACTAAATTGCATAATACAAGAAAAAACATCATAAACTAATTAATTTGGTTTATTCGAAATGAAAATTTGGTGCTAACTGAGGCGTTACAACCAACATACCATTTAGTTTTGATATCCTTTCTAAAATACGCCACGTGTATTCTGATTTTGTATCAAACGAGCTAAATAAAGCATCAAACCAAAACACAAAAGCATAAACCATATTTTGTCGAAAAGCAAACCACTTCAATTAATCTAAAATTAGATAAAAACAAAAACAAAGAAATGAAAAATACTTACCGGTCCTTCTCCTTTGTACACCAAAAACCACATACGGTAAAAATAAAAATACTTTGGGAAAAATATTTGTGGAAAATATTTTCGAACAAAGGTAACAAAAAAATCAAGAAAGGAAACCCAAAATTTCTCATCCCATGATGTCATTCTTACTCAACGGTTGATTATTTTCTAGTAATGCAAAAAAGGTTACACAAATTCAGGATTTTTTTTCCTCTATATTCTCGTCTTGTTCGGAAACATATTTAGTGACCCTTTTTGTGTAATTTTTAGCCATTTAACTACATACATCACAATTTTATGTATATGTAGTAAAGCATAAGTGTTGCGGGAGGAGACTCGTGAGGAGTATAGACGGGAAGGCGATTTATAAAAAGGATAATAATATTTTTATTTGATCATAATACTGTTCGTATGTAGCACCAAAAAAAGGGTTAGTATGGTAACATATGTTATTCGTTTTATGAACAAACAGTACGAGGGCAAATGCTTTGTTGTCTTAATAGATACGAGCATTTTTTTAACATGCCGATTTCGAAGTGTTAAGATGAATATTAAAATATGTTGGGTTTTAAACGCAACTAATACATAGTATACTGTAGGCGAAATACAAGCACAAAAAGAAATAAATTGTAAATTAATTAAAACATCACTATGGGTGGTTTTTAAATTTTATAATTAATCTGTGATTATTATTTAATTAATTTTGTCACTCACAAACAACATTTTGCAAAATTAACTTTTATCCGCTGTTCTACGTATTTTTAATTGTTGTATATTACTTTAATAGATTTAAATAATTTTAAATTAATTTCGTGTCAGTAACACGTCTTATGTAATTACACTTTTCACATGGTTGCCACACATTTTGGATTTTTCAATCAGAAAGTACTATATGCTACGATTACGCAACCACATTCCAGGTACATGATCTTACGTCTGGTATTTGGATACGCAAACTTAATAAAAAAAATTGGTCAAGTGGAAAAAATGTACTTGTAAGGGACTTAATAAACAATTTATCGTGAAAGCTCTATCATATTTTTGCTTGTAAGTACTTTAATCTCTTCGACAAGAAAAAATAAATAAATAAAAATAATCTTGAGTACCTTAGAAAATTTCCACTGTTACCACTCGACATGATTGACACTTGTAATTTTCTTTATGATGTAAACATTTTCCCTTCAATATAATATATAAACCATTTTTTACGACCATCAATAATAGTTAAGTTCATTGGCATTATTATGTATTAAATATTTCATCCATTAAATTTTTGTTATTATTTATTTATAAATATACAAAAATGACCGACCCTCTCTAATAATTTTATGAGGGTTTATTAAACAATTTTATTTTATTTTTTTAATACTAAAACATAAATACAATGTAACATAGAAAATTGTTTTGAAATTTTCCAATTTTCCACTTTAATTTTTCCAACATACATACGGACGGTACATATAAAAATTATGTAATATATAATATAATATTGCTATGTACAAAATAAAAATTAATTACATTTAATATTATTTTTATGGATTAAAAATATGGTCCACACTCTATAATAAAAGAGGGATATATTATATTCTCGTGTATATGAATGGGATTAATAGATGAAATAAAAAAAAGTATATTCCGTTCTTTTAGTTTATCTATTTTAATATTGCCTTAATTATTACAACCATGATTGCCATAATCATCAACGCCATAAATGTTTCGGGATAATGATTTATTATCTATCATCGTCACCATGATATGGTTTCTGGTTAAAGTTATTAAATTCTGGTTTAATGAAAATTAAAGTTGATATTTTATCCTGAATATACGGAAAGCAATACGGTTTTAGGGTTGCATAAAAGTTTGTTTTACATTTTTATGAGTGTGACAGCAGCTTTTGTTTAATTATTTTGTTTGACCAATAAAGCAATATTTCGTCCAGCGTCGCATAAAAACGAGGCATTGCTCGTTGTGCTGAAGTTCAAAATACCTACTAATGTGACATGTGCACAGATCACCACACATAATAACACCAAATAAATTTATGAAACACAAAACCCCAAACAATCCCATTAAATACGCAATATTACGTTAACAGTAAAGTCCACGTAGTGTAGCAGATAAATGTAATATTAAAGCTTAAGTCATTGAGCAACTACACGTTCGACATCTACTGCAAGTACAGCACCTACAAGAAAACCGATTATGATATAAAAAATTGTAAATTAAATTTGCAACAATATCTACCCAGATCATTTTTCCCAAATTTAACGGGAAATGAAGAGTTTGACCAAAAACTGTTTTTCAACAAAAATTCGGCCCTGTACAGCCAAACAGTTTGATTATTCCATAGAAGCTTCTCATTTTATGCATATAATTTGAAAAGTATCTCAATAATGAGGAAATCGATATGCACTAAAAGATTATAAATTAAATTTACAACAATATCGGTTCAGATTGGTTTATTTATTTATTTATTTACTTTTCAAATTTTATAATAACTGCATACGTTATCTTGAGCACGAAAGCTCATTTATAATAAAGTGCACAGTCAAAATTAAGTTCTAATTTACTTATTGCTAATTCCCTTGTGTGGCACTGTGTTGTAAATCTCACGACTCGCGGCAAACTCGAACTATTAACCGTGAATGGCGGTAAATTTAGAACGGCTCATTCATTCGCATCTCTCACATGTTATCCGAACTTCTTTCTAGAACTCATAAATAAAATGGCTTCAATGATCATGACATGTTTACACTATTTCTTGTTGGGCTTTGTTTTACAACTTAAATTTTACTCAAACCAAATATATAAAAAAAATTTATTGAAAAAATATTAATTATTTTAGAGACGAAACAAAATACAAGTCATTGTCACACAAAGGCAACTACTAAACCAACCTTTTTTGACAAAAACCCTTGTTACTATTTTTACGTAGTAAAATAAAATATAGTAATCATAAAAATTTTCGACCTCGAGATTTGTACTGATTTACCTCTTTAAAAATCTGTGTGGTTGTATGTGTATCTGTGTGTGGTTCCATGCTGGAACCAACCCAATAACTAAATGTTTGTGTCTTCCCAGACGGTTTTTCCGATCGGGATGAAATTTCATACTTAAGGTTTTTTCATTAATTCGGAGATCCAAGTATTTCCGAAATCGGTCAACCCGAAGTGACAGCAGTTTTATTTCACTATTTACGATAAAAACAATTCTAAATTAAATTTGCAACAATATTAGCCCATAACTTTTTTTCAAAATTTTCCCGGAAATAACGATTTTTATCAAAAAAAAATATTACAATAAAAATTCGGCCTTGTACAGCCCAGGACGAATTGATTGATCGAGATGAAACTTTATACTTAAGCTTTTTCCATAAATTGGCATATACCAGCAAATGTTGGCCAAAATAGGTCCACCGGAAGTAGCAATTTCCAGAGAACCTTCTTCGTTTTTTGCAAATCTTTTGAAATATTAATCATTCACGAGAAGGATTATGAACTAAAAGATTTTAAATTAAATTTGCACAATACGATTCGATCAATTACCACAATTTACGCGGAAATGACGAGTTTTGACAAAAAAACGTGTTTCATTCGACAAAAAAGATCCCTACACTGCCCAGATGGAATGATTGATGGGGCGAAACTTCGTGCCAACGCATTTACACAAATTGGGAGATTCCACTTAATTTTGTTTGAAAACGTTCATCGGGGTTTTTTGTTTTGTGCATGTATTTTGTAACAGATTATAAAAATAATTTTACAATAATACCGGCCCAGATCAGTTTTCCTATTCGGTGGATGTACGCCGTTGAACATGACGTTCGAACCCTTGGTTATCGTGTCTGGTGTCTTCTTGTTGCGGGTCGAGTTATCCGACAGGGCATTGTTGAGACGGACAAATCCTTTAAAGGGTGGGTATACGGCATACATAGGGTTTGGTTTATTTCGTTGTTTGATCCGCGATCGTGAGAACCGTTTACAATCTCTGATCGATTCGGGGACTGAAGCATCTGTGATATTAGTCAAGAAGTTTCGCCGATATGCAAAGGAACATACGGTTCCTCAACTTTTATTTAAGGTTCAAAACTTTTAATCTCTTCTTTCTGATCCATTTACTAATATAGTTGAAAATAGCTATTGGTCAAGTTAACAATGTTTAATACGCCAAATCACAGGCATTTCCCAGTCCCATGATATATTACAACAAAATTAGGGTTAACTCGAAACTGTAGTAATGAAACTAGTAGTCTGTCTATGGTATTAGCTTGCGAATAAAGCATAACACCTCAACGCAACGAAATTTAAAGCTACAAAAACAGAATCCTCGTTGATGACAGACATCGGAATATGCCGCCACGCATCATAAAACGTTTTCCCACTATTAGACATAGTTGGTTACATGCATATCATCAGTCATTCTGTAGCCCAGACACTATAGAGATTCCTTAACGAAGTCTTCTAATACGGTGAACATTTCGAGTTAGTATTCAAACGTCTTTCCGCATTAAGAATTAACATTAATGGTGCGAAATACATTTATATGTCACTCGATTTCTTGAACAACACACTCTTTCGGCGGAAAATGACACTTTTAGTCAAAAAAATCGCAAAACTTACCAGAACTAATCTGCGAAAGATAGCAGTCCATTGGTATCTACTGTTTTGTACCACGATTTTACTTAAGAAATACAACAACAGAAGAAACTCCTTTTGTCCCGAAGATTGCACTACAAATAAAAGGTTAAGCGTGATGTTGCCGCTGACACCATTTTGACACATCCATTGAAACTAGAACGACCCTTACCCTTCGATTCTGACGATAAAACTACTTAGACCATCTTAGCTAAAACTTTCTTGTGAAGGCATTTTTTTTAAAGTAAAGTCTCATTGAAATTCTGAAGGCAGTAGTCTTAAATAATATATTAGCTGTCAAAACCAACCCTTTTCATTATATTGTTTCAAATATAGGAACGAAAAGCGACAATTCAAATTAAGAGTGAAGTATAAGAGTGTAGTATTAAAATATAAAATAAAATTTTATTTTGAATAATGTGAGAAAAATACATTAAGATTTTATTTGTAGTTTGTAACGGCAAAATTTTGATTCCTAAGAACCAAATTGTCTCTTTATAAATGTCAAAATTATTTACTGGGAATGAGGAAATCATTATTTCTAAGACCACATATTTCGCTATTTTTTTTTATTATTCCTGCAATCTGTTCTGGGGACAAGGCTTTCCTCTTTCGTGGTTTGCTTTTTCCGTCCTTACTTTTACGCCAGTGTTAGCCAATTCGAGGACGTACGGTTATAGGTCCGATTTTATCACCATCTGCACATTGCATAGCTCCATGCCAGCCTATACTGGCATGAATGATGGGTCGGCCCATGAGTTTTTGCACTCCAACAGGTGGTCATAGATGTGTTCCATTTCATCCATTTCATCGCTGAAATTAACGAAGGAAATTTTTAAGACTACTGACAGACAAGACTAACCACACACAGTCACATACGTATTTTCTGTCTTAGCGAAAACTTTTGTCTTAACGAAGACTATAGATTTTTAATTCGTATTCTGTACGTAGTAGTCTTGCGAAGTTTTATTTTAAAATTTCGCTTACAAAGTAACGTTCTACGGAGGTAATAATTTAACTTGATATATGTAAATACAAAAACGAAAATATGAATATTTTAGTGTATTTATTGCATTAGAGAAATTGATGAGTTCATAACAATACTTTAAGTACAGATTAAATAACATATTTTGCAGCAATTTAAATTGATATTCCAAATATTCCAGTTGCTGGCAGGCTTTGTAGCTGTTGCTCATACTAGTCGTGGAATTTCCATCTGAAATTGAAATACATATTATACAACTACAAATTACGTACATTCACTACTAAAACTGTATAAATACTCGTACATTTCAAATACATTTTACTCACATCATTTAAATTATAAAACACTTTTATATTTTGATATAATATAATAAACTCTTATACATTTTATTATATAAGTTAAAATTATAAATCAATACCGAAATGGGAAACATTATGTGCCAAATTGGATTTTGACAGCTCTACAAAAGTCTTTGGAAAGTTTCCATTACATAATTTAAGACTACTGCATTAAAAAAAGTCTTCGCAAGAAAATCTTACGCGGCTTTTACATCAAACAAACATCATAACGGGTTATCCAACTCGAGGTTGATAAAGTAGAAATCTGTATACCGACATCTGTCAAAGATAAACGTCAAGTACGCTGTCATTTATTTAGTTGACATTCTGCCATTTAAGAATATGGAGCATTTAACAATCGACCAACGCGTTAAAATTATTAAATCTTATTATAAAAATAGTGATTCTGCCGTATCCACATTTCGCGCTTTACGAGCAGATTATGGTCGTCATAATCGTCCTACAAAGCAAACCATATTGAATACAGTGAATAAATTTGAACAAACTGGATCTGTTACTGATATTGTAAGGTCTGTGCATCATCGAAACATTCGCAATGCTGAAAATATCGCTTCTGTAGCTGAAAGTGTGGAAGAAGATCCAAATTTGTCAATTCCTCGTCGAGCTCAACATTTAGGCCTATCTTATGGCTCATTATGGCGCATTTTGCATCTGGATTTGCATCTTCATCCGTATAAAGTCCATTTGACACAAGAGCTAAAGCCTGCTGACCATGAACAACGAAGAACATACGCAAATTGGGTGTTGGAAAAACAGGCCGCCGATGCTGATTTTTCGAACAAAATTTTCTTCAGTGATGAAGCTCATTTTTCGCTTGGTGGATACGTTAATAAGCAAAACTGTAGAATTTGGGGCTCAGAAAATCCACAATTGATTGTAGAGAAGCCATTACACCCGGAAAAAGTCACTGTTTGGTGCGCATTGTGGTCTGGTGGTGTGATTGGGCCGTATTTTTTTGAGAACAACCATGGACGAACCGTTACCGTCAATTCTGAGCGCTATGGCCGCATGTTAACCGATTATTTTTTTACGAAAATCGAAGATTATGATCTTGACGATATGTGGTTCCAGCAGGATGGAGCAACCAGTCACGTAACACGAGCAAATCGAGATCTTTTGCAAGAGAAATTTCCTGGACGTTTGATTTCGCGATTGGCTGATGTCAATTGGCCTCCAAGATCCTGTGATTTAACGCCTTTGGATTTCTTTTTGTGGGGCTACGCGAAAGATCGTGTTTACGCAAACAATCCTCAAACTCTTGACGAATTGAAAACTAATATTCGTAAGGTAATGGCCGAGATACCGCCCCAAATGTGCCGAAAAGTCATTGAAAATTACCGCAAAAGAATCAAGGCCTGTAAGAAGTCCCGTGGAGGACATTTGAATGATATCTTGTTTAACTAAAAATGGCAAGGATCAATCTGTAAAATGAAATAAAAATTACAATACATTCCGAATATTTTGTGTGTTTTTTTAAGTTTACTTTATCAAGCTTGAATTGGATAACCTTGTATTTTATCAAATATATACTTTTTTATGATTCGTATGACATCTATTAGGTGTTGTGAATACTACAAAACTGACAAAATTTTACTTTAACATCAAACGAATATGCCTTAAATATATTAGATAAACTTTGTTTACGATTCTTGCGACCTCTATTACGCATGTAATAGTTGGAATTTTGAATTTTTAATTGGAAACGAAATCAGAATCTGGATGTAGTACAGTTAATGCTAATCAAAATTAACGAATAAAACGGAAATGTATGATGTAACATTTTAATAGTCAAACACTCGCTTTTACATTTAATAGACGCGAAAACTGGATGTCACATTATTGGCTGACCTAAGAGGGCCCATTTAAAATTGAATAGAAATTTTTTCGAATATAATAAAGTTAATATCACCACCATTGGTGGTGTTACTGTTGTTAGATTAAAACATCCATCAATTGCATAAATCGTTACATCAAACGCAACAATACCACCTTATACAACAAATATAATTTATCCGTCATCCTATTCCAATATTTTAACATAATCTAACAAGCGCGGGTTACCCGATATACTCACATTAAAAGTGAAATAGCCTGCTAGAAGTAATTTTACTTTTATCGACAACCGCAATCTTTTTGTCGATTTGGCGTCTCTTTAATAAACTTTTGAGTTCGATAAGTTAACTCTTTATCGAAGTTTTTGTAGAATATCGCTAAAAAGTTCTTAAATCGCATTGCTTTTAATTTCTCTTTATTTTTAATAGCTTAAACAAGATTACAGTTTTTAAATTAATCCCTGTTCATATTAAAAACACCTAAAAATATATTTTTGGATAACAAAAATGTTTATCAAACAAAAAGTTTACTTGATGTAAAAGCCGCGTTAGCTAAGATAGTCTAAGTAGTCTTATCATTAGAATCGAAGGGTTGGTTGTTTATAGATATCGTCTTAACGTAGAAGTTGAAACTGTTTCATACATGTATTTGCAATCAAACACGTTCGTCAATTCGCCAAACGACTAAATTTTTCTGCATTTCTTTACATGCCAGGCAATTACGATATCTTGATTTCACTGCCCAATTCACTACCGACATTAATGACGTTATGGTAAACAAAATGTGGTGAGTACGACTATTTCTCTCGATCTGGTAAAACACTATTCATAGAACTCGGCTTTCCCTTTTTTAACATGAAGGAATTAATACGCGTCTTTCAATTGGATGTTAACAGGCGTGTTTGAATTACTGAATTTGATTTAAGCTCGCGTAACTGTACGCCTGCAACAAATTACTCGATAAACGACTAATTTTGAGTGGAACATCTGCAGGTAAAAATATGCTGTATAAGATAGCGGAAATTTCTCAGCGGAAAATAAAAGATTTCGCTACTCACCGCAAGTGGCAGCACAATCACAAAAGAGAATTTAATTTGTTATATAATCACCAGCGGAAATTTATTATTCATTTTGTATCTCTTTTTTCACTAAATAAAACATCCCAGCGGAATAAAATATTAAAAGTGATCCTTAAAATGACAAATTGATTGATCTCCGAAGTAAAGGAACTCAGTAAATCAAATCTTGAAATGTAACAATATTCAGTCATTCCGCCATAATAAAAGAATGACGATGAAATTTGGATAAAAGTATTGATCAGGGGTCCAAAACTAAGGAAAAAATTTTAGGATCTGTTCATGCTGGACTAAACTAGCCCATTTCATATCCAATCCTTTCGAAAATTAAATTTTTTTTATCAATTTATTATCAGTTTTTGGC
Organism: Nephrotoma guestfalica; assembly: GCA_963691935.1. Taxonomy (NCBI): domain Eukaryota; kingdom Metazoa; phylum Arthropoda; class Insecta; order Diptera; family Tipulidae; genus Nephrotoma; species Nephrotoma guestfalica. The sequence goes on along the minus strand of OY829913.1, from coordinate 207,968,541 downwards.
CAATATCTCAAAAACTTCCACTAGTAACCAATACTTTCGATTGTTTTTCTAATAGCTTAGGTCATACTGAGACTACGAGGAAAATTTGGGGAAAATTGATGGATTAGAATTTTCACTATAATTTTTTGATTTTCTGCGGCCATATAAGTTATTTTCAGTTTTTGAGATATTGGTCAAAAACTGAAAATAACTTATTTGGCCGCAGAAAATCAAAAAATTATAGTGAAAATTCTAATCCATCAATTTTCCTCAAATTTTCTTAAAAACGTTGTCTTTATTTCGAATAAGAGGTCGCTGTTGTCAAACCGAATTAAATATCCCAAAATCTTATTGAATTTTCGTAATTTTCTTAGTTGGGTCGTTAACCCAACGGAAACCGCCTTTAGTTGGACGACGGCTCTCACACATTTAGCGAACCGTTGTAACGGAGTATTAGTTACCGGCGTTGCACGACATTCTCTCCTTATATACACTTCATCCTGATGATTAAATATTTAAAAAAGTTATCAATTTTATTCTCTAATGTATAATATCGAATTTAGCCTCAAAGGGAAAAATGACTATGACACGACACTCAGATCTTCGGTTTAATTATAATAAATCAAGCAAAATTTTAGGTTGTAATCCTATTTCTAAGTAATATACATAAACCAATTTTGATCACCTTTTGATTTCTGATCTCTTTGCGTTCCTAGAACATGTCACTAATAAATTATTATTAAAATCCAAATCAAATACTTAAGAACCAAATTTCAATAACTTTCGGACCATCATTAATGTTCTCCTTTACAGGAATGAAAATGCTGCCCCCTTAACTATAAGGATCATTTTCTCAAATTCTTCTTGTGCCGCCTTCTCACTTATGATAGTATCTCAATTTTCATGGTTTGGTATCGTTTTCGTAGGTTGGTGTAAAGGGCTGTTGGATGATTAGCTATTGCTTCACTTTAATCAACTCATCGCAAAGAAACGTTGTCCAGGGTTTCTACTAGAGTGTATAGTACACTCTTCAAGGACGGCAGACAAATCAAATACTTGATTTGAGGCACTTGAAATTAATCGATAATTAGAAACAGATAAAGAACTAGAAGGAAATGTAGACACATACCCATCGGCATGCCAGTATGTCTCATCCAGACAATCTGGGGACTAAATAAAAAAATAGTTCACTAATCCAAAGAAAAAGCTGATCATCGACGCCCATTCGAGGCAGCCAAATCCCTTTGATACGATGTAACACTAGTGAAAAAAGGCAAACTCAGTTGTAAATTCGAAGAAAACGAGAACCCCTGTGTATAGCGTATTATCATCTATAAGCATGAACCTGAGTGATAACCTCCGATGGAATAACACAAATTAAAAACGAAGAATAATCGTTTACCATATATACACAACATATTTTCGTTGATTGGAAAAAATCCACTTCACACATACAGCAAGCATTTACTTTAAAAGTATTCAAAACGACTAATCGACTACTTCCTTGATATTAAATCAGGAACAAATACGTCTTTAAATGGACGTAATCTCAAAAGAAATACCAAAGAAAACACAGACACGTCAACATTGAGCCAGCTCAGCTCATAAGTAATGTGAAAATTTCACGCAGACTAAAAAGAACTGAACCTGAAGATGTTTTCATAAAAATATTTGTACTTTAAAATAATAAAACATAAAATTTACCTAACCAGAAGATAAAAAATTGATTAAAAAGTCAACAAAGGCAAAAACATTATTATTTTTTCGAAATTTCGAAATTATAAATAATTCATTGAAATATAATTTATTCCAACTGTTAATAACCAAGTAGACAACTACTATAATTTATTGAGATCCCACCATCAGGCTGCAGCAACAATTCTTTCTGCGAATAAAATGGAAACGTAGACAGAAGGTTTAATTTCTAAATTGACAAAAAATAACGTAAAATATGCCAAAAATTAATTTTATAATAATTTATAATTACAAATTAATAATTTATAAGCTTCAATTTTATTTTAGATTCCATTTTATTTATTTAGGGTATGTTGCAAATAAAGAACAAGAATGACTTTTAATCTCCTCCTCTCTCTAATCCACATTTGTACGTGAGTGTATGTGTATGTGTAAGAGTTAATTTATTTCTAATTTGAAAAAAGCTACGTAAAGCTTTTTCTTATGAATATTTATGGCAATTATTTTAAAATTTAGATTAACCAATTCCAAGTATTTGTGTACAAAATTTTTTTAAAATCTTAAATTTGAGAATTTATACAGGTGAATATTATAATGCCTTAACAAAAAAGCTCTGCTGGTTGTGTAATCATAAAAATAAACGGGTAATATAAAAATTATACGGTTCATAACCAGTGAGAACACCAAAAAATCATAATAATACTCTTATAATAAAATTGATTTGCTGTATCAACCAAACAGATTGCCTTTACCCTAGAAATCACTCGTCATGAGAAACTAATCCCAAAAAGTAAGAACGTAAAACTTAATATTTTCTTTCTTAAAAAGTAACACTAATTATTATTATGGATATTGTTATGGCCGAATATAATACCATACTCGTATTTGTTGTGCACGGGAAGCTAAATACCGAATTAAGGTGTACCGTAGTAATAACAATATTAATGTAATTTAATGTTGTATGCTAATCGCCAACATAAAATCTTTCATTGACATTATTACACTTTGGATAAAAGTAAGACTGCAAGCTTTATAGGCGAATTCACCGAACAAAAAGTTTAACAAAAGAGATTTCATTATGGCGGGCTAATTTCGCAGACTTAACTTCTACAATATGGCCATTGCTGATGAATTTGGTTTTTAAGATGTAATTTTGGTTTTAGATTTAGGTAATATGCTTATCTTGAATAGAACGAGAAAGATATTTCTTAAATCGATCAATTGGTATTTTTAAACTATATATGAACGGAATTAGATTTTTACAATAGAATTATGTTTTCAAAACGAATTTTGTAAACAATCCGGATTTTTGACGTTCTGAAAGGAATTAGAGCATTGCTTAATCGATTATATGAAGTCCGGTTTGTGGGATAAATTTTGGTTCTAATATAACTGGTTTTAATTTAACCGAAGTACTAGAATATTAGCACTCTAAATGAAAGCAGGCAATTTCATAAATAATCACAGAAATGGGATTTGAAACTTGTCTTGGCATATCCACATACAAAATACAATATTTTCGCCTTGAATTGAACTGAACCTTTTCGCAACTCACCTCAATGAAATTGGTATGACTATCGAAAGGAAATGGGATTCCAAAACCAATTTTAGTTGAAGTTCTGGGGTCTTATTATATGAAACAAAACCTTTTGTACAGGATGGAATAGGAATTATTAAATGCGAGAACATTAATCGAAAACACACTTGGTCGATGCCATTAAGCCTTTTATAGGCAACCAGGCCATGTCTTAATCACGATGAAACTTGTACTGCAAAATGGAATTGGGATTATCAAATTGTTTTTGACGGCAGCTGCACAAGGCCGTTCGAATCAAACCAAGTCATTACCATAATAAAACTTAGTTGGTACGATCGAATTGAGATTATAAAGAAATGTTGGCAGAAAAAGTTTGGCTGGAATTGAGATTTGTTTAAAACCAAATGTTAGACGAACTTCTAGAATATGGCATTTTTGAATAGAACAAGTACATTTATTAAAGGATATTGAGGAAAATTCAATTTGTAGAAATTTTGGAATTCCCTCATCAACCTTTTCAGCAGCCGTGCTTGCAGAGTTTCTTGTTCAAATTAAGTTATTTTACAAATCAAGAACTCTGAGTAAGTATGTTGTCCAAACGTTGTATTAGACACCTTTATCGCAGGTACATTGATAATTTACTCGAACAAAAATCTGCTTTCAAAAAACAATGGTTGCAAACTACACTAGTATATGCGACTTTTAATTTTCCATCAATTAATAAATTACATCGTAAATATTAGATTAAACTCTGTCTTTGTCAAGAAAGATTTTTAAGTGCTAATCTATATTGATACTTATCTCAACATCGCCTAAAACAGTGTCGCTACGAGTCAAAAAACTGTGTCAACCAAGACTAACTTAAGATTCACTCATTGTATTCATCGCACTCGCATTTTATACCATGCTGAACATTCCAGATAGACTACGAACAATCGCAACTAATCTGATATACCACTAAACGGTTGTAAAGTTACTTCTAATGCTACTACTTAAACCTAGATGTCACTAATTTCACAAAAATGTCATTAAACCAATTTACACTGAACCAACCAGCCCAGGCGATCAATCCACCATGCATGCACGTCTCGAACAGAATGCAAACTCCGCCTCTGCAGTATAGTGTATACATCTCCAACCAATTCAACTTCTCTATTACCACCGCCTCGTTTTAACTTCATCTTCAAGGACAATCCAATTCGTCATTGCTCGCAACTTAGCTACGCCATGAATTTCCTTCATACTCGGCACCACCTGCTCACACATCACTTCAACCATGCTATCATTGAAAATAACCTACGCCTTCATTGCCAACGCTCTCGTCGATCAGCAATTCCTCGGCGATCTTTTTCGCCGTCCCCTAGTTCTCGTCGTCGCCCATACGATTCTTGTTCGCCATTACTTACCACCAGTTCCTTCAACCACCTTGAGGAACCATGTAAATGAGGAACCATGTTCCCGGAAGGAATATGCAGGATCATTTGCTCAGTGTTGCAAATTCCGGACAAATCTAGTTACCGCCAACGAGCCATTGCAACATACCAACCCCGCTGGACAGCTATCCTGTGAATTGTCAATCGTCAATCACCGCTTCCGATTATCCTTGTCGCCCTAGCAATCACAATTAGTATACCATCCGTAGTTGCCCCTCGTTCTGCCCAATTTCTCCTCCATACACTTTTGAATCTAGTCAACGAAATCCCATCAGATCAGAAGTGGACGACCCCACTAGCCTCAATTTGTTCTATCCGGCATTTGATTACTTACTATCCCGTCCAAACGTATCTGCCACATTTCCACTTCAGTATGATCATGAGAGCACCTGTAAGTCATACTTACCGACGTCATCTATTCGTTGATATCCGAGTTTGATTTTCTCAATCCTCTTAGCACTTCGGGCATTATCACTTTCCACAAGTTTACCGTCGTTCTCCGTTAATCTCGAGTAGTCTGTCATCGAAATGCCCGACCAGTTTATCGTCCTCTTCTTGAACTGTGGCAATATCCCGATTGAATTAATTAATAATATCCCCATCACAAAAACACAACAATAAATAATTTCCACAATTATTTATTAATTATTCATCATTCACAATTATTTTTAATTACACTACTATTTTCTCAACACGGCTTTTAATTTTCTCTCTACTGACTTTCGCTTTTATTCTGTCGCGTAGCGTGTCTTAAGCAAGACTGCCCAAAGGCTAACTTAAGACTCATTCATGGCGTTTATCGCACTCGTATTTACATATATACGGGCAGACTGTCCGTAAACAATTGGAACTAATCTACTATAATCTGCAATATCACAAAAGTGTTATAAAATTCCTTCTAATGCTACTACTTAAACAGAGATGTCAATACAAAAAAAGTCATTTAACCAATTTACACTGAGTCACCTAGTCAAATAGGCGAAATCGTAACAATAAATAAAGGTTGATCAAATAAGAGCTATATACTTCTAATTTGAAATAAAGATAAAACGGTATAAGATATTAATATAATTTTTTATTTATTGAGACAATGGTTCATGATATTTTTACTTAAAACGGTTACTTCTGAAATTATCGCCTCTGGATTTATTTAAAAATTTGATTATGGAACACCAATTTGTGTCACTTTTTCATATAAATCTCCACTTATTTCACCAATAACACAACACATCGAAATTTTTGGAGATTACACGGTCATTAAACGTATGTATATCCCAATAAATTGACTGTGTCATGAGATGTATGGCATGTTACACCATCTTGTTGAAACCACATATTGTGCACGTCGAAATCACCTAATTCATGTCACAAAATATCAGTAAGCATGTGTGTGTAGCGTGCTCCTTTGATGATAACTGCAATGTCATTTTCATTTTCAAACAAATATGATCCAATTACACTTCTAGACCATAAACCACACCAGACTTAATTTTTGTGGATGTTTTGTTTCATGAACAGCAAGTGGATTATTCACTCCAAATGCGACAATTATGCTTATTTACGAAACCCGAAATAAACTTCATCGCTTCATCATCGAAGATGATTTTTCCATCAAATAATGGATCTGTTTCAAGTTGCTCTAATGGCCATTCTGCAAAATTTCTACGCAATAAATGGTCATTTGGTTTAAGTCAACTGAATTTTCTACGCCTTAAAATGCAACTCTTTATGAATAATATTCCATGTCCTGCCATAAGAAAATCCAAGTTCTTGAGAACGTCGTTTTATTGATTGTTTCGATTTTCATTCACACTTTGATCCACAGCATCGATATTTTCTGCAATACGATTACGTTTCTGCCGAATTGTATTCTTAACAGCTGCGTTTTTCTGAAAAAGAATCGGGTTGAGTTCGCGATATCTTTTTTCAAATTTGTCCAATTTTAAATTAAAAATTTAATTTTTTTTAATTAAATAATTTAGATTTAATAGTAATCTACGTTTAACCGAAAAGCCCATCATAAAAGTTCTATATTTTTCCTGTAATATCGTTGTTCTGTAGAGTTCTGTATAATATCGGAGTAGTTCAGCACATTAAACAAATTCTTAAAATTTTTCGAAGTTAGCTTGTTATTTGTAAACAAATTCGAAATAGAATGGTTTAGTTCAACCGAAATGAATAGGAGTTTATCTATTGATCGTGAAACACTAAAACGAATTAAATTATTATTTATCATTATTCATTTCTACAAATGATATGGCGTGTCATTTCCCTTTTCTAAATAATTTCAATTTTTCATATTTCGATATTAACTTTCCTATTACAAACTTTTCACCATTTCCTTTTATAAATACTTAGGTCATAATAATTGCTGTATAGTCTAAATAATTTCTCGTTTAAAAACCAAACACACACTCTTGACGTATACATTACAATCTTAATAATTTCCTAATTAACTTAAATAATTCAATTAGTTTTTGGGAAGTAAAATTTATTTTCTAACATATTTACTTTCACATGAAAAAATAGCAAATCTTGTAAGAATTATCAAATTAATTTATTAAAAGATTTACAACAACAACGAAAACGATAATCATATACCACACGAAAGGCTAGAAAAAATTATTTCTAATAGTTAAACATTTTTACCATTACTAATTGTTTTCTAGTAGTGCGTGACACAAGCTATATATTAATTGTATTGCTGTTGTATTTGGTTTCGTATAAACACTTTAATCATAAAAGCTTAATATTTTGGTTTTTGATAGCCTCATAAGTGGTTTGTGTTACCCAATTTTATAAAAGTTTCGTGTATTTTAATTGGCATTGTACAAATGTTATGCCTGAAAATAATTTGAATATTCGCGATTTGAAGCCAATGATAACAGCCAAATTAACGTATTTTCTTACGTTCTTAATTTCCCTGTACATTTTCGGGAAATAACAGTTTGGTACTTGTACAAAAGCTCACCTAGAATTATTAATGACTAAATCGTTTAATGATTATTGCAATTATTTTGGAGTGCGGAGATTTTTAGAAATTAAATCAATACTCGATGGTTTACGTACGACAAATAAATAACAAATAAATAAATAATCGAAAAAATGTATTTGAAAAAGAAAATTATTATTATTTTTATTTTTATTAAGCTCATTATTTTTTCGAATTTCTGTTTTACGCTTTTCTTGACAAAGTTTTTTTTGGGGGTGCTATTATGTTGTTGTTGTTTTATTTTGTTTTTCTATACCAACTTAAAGTCTCACCATTATCGATTAATTGAACTAATTTGGGTTTAGGTGATTGACGCGATATACATGCACACGAATAATATCAAACAAAATGATAAACTTTACAAATGGGATGGAGGGAGGTAAATCATTTTCGAAATAATGTGAAGTGAATGTGAAATTTACCAACTTGTGTAAAGCTTTTAAATTTAATTGGGACTACAATTTAAGTTCAAAATATACACAAGTATAATTGTAATTATTATTGCATGTTTATGGGGAGATAATCCGTAACTTATACAACAATTAGAAATTGTATGATGCCTGTCAAATTACACAAAAGAGAAACCGAATTATGGGGGGAAACGATCATTTGTATTTTAAAGTTAGCAAATAAAATAAATGCTACAATAGTGGACGTCTGCACAAAGAATATTGACAGAAAAATCATTTTATTTTGATTTAAGATTTCTCAAACCGTTTTTCTCAATCTTAGGAAAGGAAAATAATTTAAAAAAAATAACCGTCATTTGTTTTATGGTACATTTGGCTGGCTACATTCTTGGCAATTTAGTTATCTATTACAATAAACAACAGTTTTTTATATTTTTTTCCTAACGAAATAACACAATGGTGTTAACTGTGCGTACATGACATCGGAAATAAAAAGCATCACACCGCACTCAAAACCAATCAATCTTTTGAGCACATTTTTCATTACATTCTCACACATATCACGCGGTATTTCGTTAATTTCATCACGAATATTTTGTTTGAGTTGCTCAAGCGTCTCTGGTTTGTTTGCATAAGCCTTGCTTTTTAGATATCCCCACAAAAAGAAGTCCGGAGCAGTCAAATCAGGCGACCGTGGAGGCCAATCAACATCACCATTTTTTGAAATAACTTGTTGTGGAAAGAGTTCTCGCAGTAATTCCATTGTAATCCTGGCTGTATGCGATGTGGCACCGTCTTGTTGATACCACATGTTAATCAAGCCCAAAGTATGCATTTGTGGCGTTAAAAAGTTTACAATCATATCATGATATCGCTCCCCATTCACAGTTATCGTTACGCCGTTTTCATTTTCAAAGAAGTAAGGTCCAATGATTCCTCCTGACCAAATTGCACACCAGACTGTCACTTTTAATGGATGTAAAGCTGACTGATGAATAATGTGAGGGTTTTCCATTGCCCAGAACCGATTATTCTGTTTATTCACATATCCATTTAAATGAAAATGTGCCTCGTCACTCATTATGATTTTTTCATGAAAATCGGGGTTGTCATGGGCGAGCCGTAACATCCTATTGACATATGTACGGCGGCGTAAATGGTCTTGTGGAAGAATTTGCCACGTGTCTACTTCACGACTGTCAAGTATGAACAGTCAATACTAATATTCACCTAAATGGCGGCAAAATAAAGTAGTATACCTTCCCGGCGGACACCCTGTGTTTTTAACTTTATTGTTGTTTTAATACATTCTGTGTAATGGTATTTTTTCCTAACTAACTCCCGATGTCATGTAAGCAATCTAACACTTTGGCATTCGAGAACTGGATCATGAAGTACGGGTTCCTAGCTGGGGATATATTTGATTACGATCGGCAATGAAAATGAACACAATTATGATTCCAACTCAGACTGCAGCGCTCATTGGCGAACACATCATCCATGAGAGTACTATAGGTATAGGCTGCCATCTACGTAAATCGGACCTATAGCCGTAAATTATTGATTTGATTACTGTGTAAAGTAAGACGTGAAGAGTGAACGGCTAAAGAGTTGGAAGAACATAGGCCCTAAAATAGATTGCAAAGAGATTAAATCATACAAACAAACAAATACTTTGATTTACTCATGCGACCAAAAGCAATGCAAAATTTGTTTAAAAATGAAAAGTAATATGCATCATTATATTATATAACAAACACAAGTAACTAACGATGTATTTTAATTCTTATGGACTAAAATCTGGAGAATACGGTGATAGAGAAGAAATTCATAGCCTAATTCGACGAAGGTCTCTGAGAAATTATGCTGAGAAACATCAATTATTTCTAAATGTTACTGGTCGGTATGCACGCGCACATACCTCACGCATGATCGAACAATTATGTAAAATGTTGTGTACAGGCTCAATTAAGCTGTTTACCAGCTTAGAAAAAGTGCACAACCTTCAATGATCATAGCCCAATTAACTAGAATTTGAACTGAGATTACTGTGTCTCCCACAGAGTTCAATTTCGGTAAATTAAAACGCACAAGAATTTAATAAAAAATCACTGCTACACACACAGAAAAGGTTCTCACTTTTTCTCTCTGCCTCTCTCTTTGTTTTATCAAGATTGGTCAAATAAAGCTATTACGGGTTATCATTCAAACTGAACTCTTTATTTTTAAATCTGATTTGATATTAAATCGGATTGAAATAATATTACGTGAAATATCCAATGAGTTTTTCTGGACACTGCACGGTTTGTCACACGCAATTTCTACTGTGACATCAGCCGTTTTAATAATAGAAAAAATAAAGCTTCATATGATGAAAAATTAATTCCGGTTTGACAAAGCAAAGTACTACAAGAAAAATTACATATTTTTCATAATCCTTTCATCATAGTCTCACCCTTCAACGATTACTATACGTACTCGTACATCATACACAGCGAACAAAGATATCGATTTAACAATACAATAGGCATAAACTTTCATAACCTTATGTATGGGATAAAAACTACAAGCACATATTATAGGACGAAATTCCATATGTTTTGCGCATAACAATACATGCCGTACACCACGATTATAAACCTTTTAGATCTTTAATTCGTCCCCACTCCATGACATATTTTCAGTTTCGACGGCACAGAACTACCCAAAACGACAGCACAAAAGTGACGAGTAACAGTTATAATTATTCGACATTGACGATAAACTTTCGCTCCCTTTTATTATATTAAATAATTTTCCCTCTGTGTGATTATAAAAGTTTTTTATAGGATAGGTCTTTTGTACATAGCTTGTGTCTAATATTAAATTGCCACAGGTGTATTTGAGGATCAAAATTCGCATACATTTTTATATCTCCGATTTTTTTAATCTTTTTAATTAGAAATGTTTGAATGCATGCATTTAAACATCTCTCTTCCACAATTAGAAATAGAAACCCTAAAAAAGGATGAAGATTGTAAAAAATCTCATAGATCAGACACGAATTTTTAAATAAAAATAACCGCATATCTAAAAAACTATCAGTTACAGTAAAACCAAAATAAAAAATTAAATGCATGCACCTATAAAATAGTATACAGGAAATCGACCCTCCTTTGCCATAGGATACGTTCATCGAATGAACGAGTTTTACGAATAATAGTGGAACTCACCAATTATACTTCAATAGATTAATTTTATCGACAGTTTTAGCAACAAAAACATGAAAAACGTGCGGATTAAAACTTAAATCATCGATCAATTCAAAATACCGTAAATAAGTACCTTGAATTATATACTCGTCTCGTACTCTCGTACATACAACTTTTTATTCCGTTCGAAATAAAAATCTACTTTTATTATTATTATTATTACCGAAAGGTATAGTAGATGTGTAATAGTTAATATTGATGGTCGGGAATCAAATCCGCTTCGACCCCTAAGTACAATAAAACTAAAACAGTGTATAGAGTTTTGATAATGCACCGTCTGTAGGTAGGTAGGTACCATATGAGGGATATTCTGTATACTATCATTTAGATTGAAATCAATTAAATCCTTAAAAATTCTCTACTTTTAGATAGATGATGTATGTAGTATTACACACAAGCAGTATAATAATGATGATAATAGACAGATGTAATTATGAAATTGAAAAAAAAAATCTACTTTAGTATTGATAAGAGATTAAATATTCATTTTTGTTTCCAATGAATAAAAAAAATCCAATGAAAGCTTAAAGAATATAAAATTAAATTAAATCATCTTGATTTAAATGAGGGGATACGATACGAGTTGATGATGATATTGTTGCGATGAAAATGGTGATGCGATGATTGCTGACGATATGATAAAAATTTAATTAAATAATGTAATCTTTTAACAAGAATTGTTTATCCGATTATTACTCTTTTTTTAGTATCACTAAGCTTCTTTGGTAATATGTATTAAATGATTATATAGTCGGTGAATTTTTTGTAAGGATATCGTCCCGTAGAACAAAATTTTTACTCATTATCAACAAAAATATATAGTAAATTTACATAATAAAATTTTAACAATAATATTTCAATTATTATTCAATTACAAGGGGTGTACTTCTTGTTTCAATTCCAAAAGGAAAGGCTGCACAATTAATTACAAAATTTTGAACTAATTTGTTTCCACAAGTGCAGTTTATATATTCAAACAGCAGATTTGTGGCAACCGAGAGGTATTTTATTTCATGTTGCCATGAAAATAATGTAAGCTCTATTTCGCTAGTCATGCGAGGAGTGTTCAATAAGTTCGATAATTTGTATGAAATAACGGTAAAAGAATTTTTTTATTTCGTGTTTTTCTATTCTACTTGCGGCACCGGTATCAACTGACAGTAATTTCGAACCGCAAGATCGCGTTTATCTGTCAAAATAAAAACACAGCATGGAGTTCAAAATGACAATCACATTTCTCAATTTGCAGAACAAGTGTTCATTAAATCACTCACAGATATTAAATGAAACAATTGGTTTGAATAAAAAAAACTATTTACCATTATTTCATATAAATTTACCGAACAAATTGAAAGAATCGTTCAACAAAACAATTCAATATCAAAAATCAACTGGTAATCAACGATTGTTGGAAATTGAACATTGTTTTAGCTACTACGAGTGTATCTCGTATCTGCGCAGATAAAGATCAATTGAACATTTTCAATCATTGAACTGTATCTTCTTAAATTTGTAATCTTAAAAATGGAGATTGAATTAGTACATCTATTTTCCAATTTTATTCCTAACTTTTTAGTTTATATTTTTTATCATGAGATTTTATGGTCATTATAGTAGCTGCCTGAACATTTCAAAGACCATGATCTGTATCGCTCAACACCAATAACATCATGATTTTCTCAAAGTGCCTATGATTCATAAGATAATTACTGTTGAAAACTCGGTATGTACCGAACGAATTCGATCACTCAAACAAAATACATTATTTTAGCTTAGTAATTATCGTTGTTAAACAAAGAATGAACCAGAGAAAAAAATGACTTGTCGGTCATGTAATTTGAATGCGTAACACAACATCACTTATATTAATTTGTCTCGCACTCTGCCACAGTGGCGATTGTTTATAGAACACTATACAAAATACAGTTAACAAAATTGTGGGAGTGTATTATATTACTGATCTAAATTGCGCTATCTATTATGTTTTCGCTGAAGTTTTGATGAATTGTTTCCTTCTGTTTTCTGTTGTTACTCTCTGTTATAATACATACTCTGTGTTAAGATCAACCGTGCAAAACAATAAAATCTTATTTTGTCTAAAACGAAAATATGTGTGTTAATCGTATAACAAGAAGGAGGACATCGAAAAATAATGAAAGTTTTTCATAGGAAACATTATTTCAATTAAAATTAAAATTACAATTCAATTAAGCAATTTTGATAAAAGAAGCACCGTAATAGGATTATAGATTTTGGAGAGAAGATATATTATCACACATTTTTTCAATATCTTGAAAACTGTTTAACAGAAAATAATGAAAAAATACAATTATATCCATATGAAAAATTTTTCTATTGACATTCCCCACACGTTTATTTTTCTCGCCTAAATTTAAGTGACAAGCATTTTTTAATTTCCAGCAGCAGAGTACCTGCGAAGTGTATTATCTATGCTAAGTTTCAGCTTCAAATTTTTAATAAATTCGGGGCAAATTGAATATTTCAAACTACTGTGCAAAGAAAAGTGATCTTATAAGTGCTTCGTTTGTTACTTTGTGAAGTGTGAAACCATCAAAATCGACATTCCTGCTTAAATTTCAGAAAATCAACAGCTTGTTGAAATTTTAATGTTAAAATTCGTTAGAAACCTTTAATTCTTGAGCATATATTGCGCACATGTTTTATTTTTTTTAGAAGAATACATCAGAATTTTGGTGAATATCAGTTTCAATTAAAACTCGTAATTCCCGCTAAAATTTTAAAAATAATGTTGTTGTCAAACTCGTTTGTCAAAAGTGCTATACTTTTTAATATAATTGTAAAAAACGGAAAGATTAAATAAATAAATTTTTGAATCATTTTGTTAAAATCATCTTTTCCGCTAAAACAATCATCTAAATCAAAATTAGATTACAAATTTAATTAAGAATCTGCACTTGATCTTAACGAAAAAGCTCCTATGGAAGCTGCCACGTCCGATACGACACTCCACACAGAAGCAAAAAAATCTTTAAAAAATCACTTTTTCGAACTTCGGCGATATATCAAGAAACGGTAAATCTGCAAAAATTTCGAGGTTAAAACATTTCTACCCTATATTTTACTACGTAATAGAAAGTAAAAATTAGACGGTGTATATGTTGTGGCAAACACTAGGGTTTCTTTTACCACGCAACTAAGACCACTCTTGTTGAAAATTAAATCAAAAAATTTACTGGAATCATATTTCCAAAAAATAATTCAGAAGCTTCTACTGAAGCGGTCAATTCTCGTTCTGTGATTTCCGGCAACTTTCACTAAAATTATCCCGATCGTTTAACCAGTTTTTGCTGTAGCCAGTAGCCGAATTTTCGATGTAAAACAGATTTTGATCCAAATCCTTTATTTCTGTTAACATTATAAATATCTTAGATTGTAACTAATTTAATTGTTGGCTTTGACTTTCGTGTCGACCTGTCATTTTTTTATATTGTAAGATTTAAATTTTTATTTTTAAAATTTTTAATTATGTCTAATTCATTAATAAGAATAAGTGATTCAATATTATCAATTATGCGACCTAGTCAGCCTAAGTATAATATGAAATCCGAAGATGTTAATTAGAAGACGAAGAGGAGGTTCAATTTTGTAACGAGTTGTTGTATTACTCTTTTGTTCGATGGACAGTTTTCGTAAAGCTTCGATAACTGCAGTTTTAATGATACAAAACATACAATGGTATAAATTGAATTTGCGGTTTACAAAGAAATTAGAAGAAATTTACCTTACATTTGTAATTTATTAAGAGCTGCTCGTTCTGTTGTAAATGAGCTTAAAGCACAAAATAAGACGAGCAGCTTTTCCAAAATTGTATAAGCAAATAAATAAATAAATAAAAAGACATAAATAAATAAATAAAAAGACATAAATAAATAAATAATTTTATTGCAAATTTAATTTAGAATGTATTAGATAAAGCCGGTTTTATCGTTTTTGTTCCTTGTACATTTTTCGTGCTAAAACGAAAAAGGTCGTACGAAAACGGCCACTTTTCTTTGCCACTTCCTGACAAATTTCACTGGAACCTTTAACTTAAAGAAAAAACTAAAGTATGGAGTTTTATCCACATCCACCATTTAGAAAAAATATATTTTTGAATATTATAATAGTTCTTAACCATATTTCCCATAAATGCTACATATTTGAAAATATCTGGAAAACACGGAACAGTAGAAGTTGTCCTTCTGGTAAAACAATTTCAACCAAAAATCACTGGGATCTCGAAATTTCCCAATAATGTATAAATTTAAAGTTTTACCCCGAAAGCTCGCTTCGTCTGGGCTGTAACCAAAAACCTTTAGTTTGCCCAGCATCAAATACACACAGTTTTTTTGTAATTTTTGTTTCGAGGCCGAAAGTTTTGATGATCATGGTACATATATACGTAAAAGAAAGTAAAATTTATAACGAACTCACACACAAATTCACACTTCACGGCCGTCCCCTTTCGATCAAGCACGAGTAAGCGTGTAAAAGCCAACATATTCGAACTTGAAAAATATACACAAAAAAACAATACAACAACAAGTTGTCAACTGCATAAAAATAAAGATCGGTTAAATTATCGCAGCTTTCTGTCGCTGTTTATGTGGTTCCACTTGAAACACACCCGCGAATAATAATAGAGTAGAGACTAAACTTTCGGTGTTCTGCAAAAAAAATCCAGAGTGCAGTAAATTGTTTGGATTATGATATCCTTTTTCCAAAACATACACATTGAGTCAGGTTTCCAATTATGATTACCTCAGTTAATTAGAACTAACATTATATCATATTGGCATTCAGATCAATAAGCATATAGATCAACTATATAGAATATAGAATTCTAGAGATGTTCCTCGATCACAAAACCGGACCAAATTACCAACCGGCCAAAAAACCCATATAGGATTAACGTCATATGACTGTTGAGAACCAACTCTTTTTCAGAGCTATTCTCGTTAGGTGGCAGGGGCATTTGTAACGCAAAGTAAATTCTCTCTCGAAATTGTAGAATATACAAATGTATATTCGTAAATGTTACCCTTAGTTATAGTGTGTCAATACCGATACTAGCCAAAACCATCATTACACGTTGAAATCAGCCAATTGTTGTGTGAATTCACTTACATTTCTAGCGGTGGGGGCATTCATTCCATTCATTCCAACCATGACGCTTCTAAAGCATAGATCAGTAATACCTAGAGCCGGTAACGATAAAGGTACATTGATAATCACCGATAATTTTACGTTGGCGAAAGGAGTGAGACGTCTTAAATAAATCAATAGTACCCGCCGCACTAATAAAAATATTTCCAATATGCTTCACTTTGTTGCGATGGAATTAACCAATGAAGTTCGCTAACTGATATTGCAGTTTGTTTGGTAAGTCAATTTCAACAGGTCTCTTCCATATTGTGTTCCCATATCTGGCACACATTCGAATTAGGTTTAAGCACAGTTAATAATACAAAGTTCGTTATCATTTAGTAACATTTCCAGAGTACAACGTCAACCGAGCACCAAAACAAGATATAATGGGTTCCTCAATTTTAGAACAAAAAAATGTTCCCAATGAATCTGTGCATTATTATCTTTGGTTTAGGTAAATTATTACCTCCATCTCAAAACCCATGCTACTGCTATTGTTGTGACCAGTCCGCAAGCTTCATTTTTAGCATGTGTATTGGTAAACTAATAGTGATTCTTTATTTTTTGTATATTAGGTTAAGAAGTTATCTACGTATTTATTTAATCACAAATGAAAGGTATGCGTGTATGTTCGTGGTACCTAACGGTTTGGTACCAGTTTTGATATAGGCCTCTTTCCTGTATTTTCCAAATTCTTCTACAATGATGGTCTTGTTGATTTTAAGTTTCGAGCATTTTGGTTCCGATGATCTTCATGTCAACGTCCTTTGATTTGTCAGTATTAGAAAAACCGCCTACTGCAGCATCTGCCGCCACGTTCTGAAGATAGTATAAACTTATCAGAATTGAGTTCTACATCCAAAAATTAAAAACACTAACTGATTTACAATAAAACACATTTTGAACAAAAATTGAGGCTACTGAAAATTTAAGAACAACTATTTGCACCGAAACTGTATAGGTTTATGAAATAACTGTCCTTATATTTTATTTATATCGCCTGATGGAGGTGTCACAGAGCTGTATATCTGTGATTCATAAACACTAAATATTCCAAATTGTACTAAATTTTATTTCTTAGGGAAATTAATCTTCGTATTGCTGGATCTCCGTAAAGTCATAGTCCGTCAAAGTTAAAATTATAAAATAAATATTGGTTTCGAAAACAGCTTTAGATATTCTACAATAAACATGAAATTATAAATTATCAATGGACCAGCAAATTTCTGTTGTTTTATTATAAATCTCGTCACATAAAAATTAATTATTTTAATTATAAATTGAATGATTTAATTTCAGTCCAGTCTTGTCATGCCATATTAAAATTTCAATTACAAACAATGTATTTTTTATTTTATTTATTTTTATTATCATTTTATGGAGCAAAGATTTTTTTATTTATTGCAATTTCCCTAATTTATATTATTGCCACAATTCCCGCTAATATAATTTTTTATTTTTCAATCTTCTTTGTCGTCGGTATTCATTTTTTTATTATAACTTTTCTTGTACATATAAAATAAATTATAAGTAATAAATAATTTATGGTTTTAATTTTTCCTTTGTTAATTATAACGATTTCTTTTATTAAATACGTATTTGAGAATCGAAAACTTTTTGAGTAGTCTAAAAACCTATAAAACGGATACAGCTAATATTGTAATTGTTCCGCATTTTATTATCAAGTACATTATATGCAATATGACATCTCGATGAAATTAACTTCGCTCCATAAGTTCAGTTATAATTCGAGTCACGTACGACCTACAACGATTTCTCGATTCTAATTTCAAAAGTTCTAATTTTTGTTTTCGAACAGTAATAAAAAAGTATTATGAAACGAGGAAAGCTCAATAGATACAAAATTAAAAATCTCGAACATATATTATCACGTTTTACCATCATAATATAAAATAAGCTATATACGAAACCGTAAACAGCAATAAAATTAATTGTAAACTATAAACTAAGCTAAAATCTTTTATTTTTAAACTAAACTGAAAAATATTAGATTTCAATTTGCCGAAAATCAAAAATGATTTTATATTATGTTTGGTACTTCTCTATTTGTATCAAGATAAGAGTGAACTTTTTCCAGTAAAAATTTTTTCTCTTAGGGAAATATTATTTTTTATTTTATAACTACATACATATTTCGAAAACGATGTTACAAAACTATACTAACAGATAATTGGCAAAGCGTTTTTAGCTGAAGTTGCTAAGAATTTTTCGGACTAAAATACAAAAATATATAATCTTGTATACAAAGAAGAATGGACGGGTGTATTTGTTGAGGACAACACCCGATTTTCTTTTACCACAAATGTACATAAATCTCGAATATATCACACATAATTTCAAAGGCGAAAATACAAATTACCATAATTTTGGTAAAAACTATATTATTTACCCAAAATTCATCAATCCCTCTTAAATTTCAGAAAATCACTGACATTGCAAAAATTAATAAACCTTTTAAGAAAGCTTCCACTTCCAGTACAAATTTTCGTCAACTTTCACTTGGTCGAGAACCTCCCAAATTATGGAAAAAACTGGCGCAAAAAATTTAATACCGATCAGACAATTCGTCTGAAAAACATTTACGCTTAAATTAAGAATCAGAGCATACTTTTTTAAAAATATTTTTGTTTATTTCAGTTTCCATTGTATAGGGTGTCTCAGCAAGAGCGCCGGATTTAAATTTGCCGTTTTTTTAATACAAATTGTACGATGATTTATTTTTGAAAGTTGTCACGTACAGACCACGCGATTTAAGAATATGAATAAGTATTCAAACCAACAACGTTTAATTATTGTAAAAACACATTACACAAATGGTGAAAGTTTTTCGAGTAAATGTGGCTTTATTTCACCAATAACGCGCTGTATTTCCTCTTTAAAATGTTCAACTGTTTCAGGCTCATTCGGCTTATTCTTTTCCTTCACATAGCCCCAAAGAAAAATCCATCGGTGTTAGATCGCACGATCTTGGTGGCCAATGTTGATCGCCAAATCAAGAAATGACACATGTTGGAAAAACATGTCCTCATCAATTATATCCAATTCGGGCCACAAAACTCCGTTAACATTTCACGATACCGCACTCCCAAGTTCCTGGCTTCTTGGCCACATATTGCCTTACTGTGGCGGCCACATATTACCTTACTGTGGCTATATTTTCGAGTGACCGACAAGGACGACGACGACGAATGATCTTCTGATCCATCAGACCCAGCGTAAATTTGGTCTCAAGTTTTGTAATTAAACGCCTCACTGTCGATTCATTTGGCACATCGAAAACTTGACGTAATTGGCGAACTGTGATTGGCAAAATCGTGTGGTCAGTACGTGACAACTGTCGAAAAAAAATCACCGTACAACTCGTATTAACAAAATGGCGGCAAATTTAAATTCGGCGCTCTTGCCTCAGCAGAGCTATTCTCACTCTATAGATAATATAGAATTAATTAATTTAAATTTTTTTAATATTTTAATTATTTTTTTAAATTATCGAATTAAAAGGTGTTGCTTTTTACAATATTCTATTTAAAATTAAACAAATGGTTATTAAAAATTTATTTTTTAACGTTTTCTACCGAGTGGTCATCTTTAGAAAAAATTTGTTTGCAACTGAAGAAAAATGTATGCTATTTAAGCCCGCCTGAATTTGGTTATGTACAACTACTTGGTTATTACTGCATTATGTAACTATTGCATTGGCCGTGTCGGAAAATCCCGTGATCGGGGTCAGTGATGTATAACATTAATAGTCCCAAATAAATTTAATTGGGTCGGTCTTGGATCTACATTAATTAGGTATTCATCGTATTTATTAATTTAGAGTGATTCAAAAGCATCCAGTTTCAAGTTGTCTAATACTGTTTTGATTATTTTGGAATTGTTGTGATCGATTTGGTGGCCCAAATGTTTGATTATGTGCTCGGCTACAGGTGAGTTATGGGTCCCATTGTCTTAATCGCATCTTAATCGCATTGTCATCAATAGCATGTTCTTTGAAGCGTTTTTCAAAAGATCGGAAAGTCTCGTATATACCAGATTTAAGGTGAGGTGGAATCACATTCTTATTTTCCGTAGGAGCTGCCGCTTCCAGTACATCTACTGGTAACATATGGAAACATCCTCCATTTATCACCCGGATCATTTAATTTATGGGAAAATCGTAAGCATGAAGAATTCACGTGATCAGTCGATTGGTCTGCACTGTAAGGAGGCCGATTTTTTGTATAAACAGAAAAATAACTTTCAAAAGATTTGCAAAAAACGAAAAAGCTCTTCTGGAAGACGAGGTTGTAGATAATTTTCCTCGTTACCTAAAAACAAAATTAATGGACTAGTTCACAAACTGTATGTAAGCTCTGTAACCTTAAAAGAAACTTTGTTTTGTAATTTTGCAGCACCAAATTTGATGACGTAAAGTAACATATCAAGATTTCGATAGCGTATAACTCGAAAAAATCGTCGTTTTCTAAAACGGTGTTCACCTATTTATATTGTTACCAACAAAAGTTGAAGTTAATGCAAATTGTAATTTTTGAGCTGTTACAGTGCAATCGAAACAAATAATTTGTCTGCGATATCCACACTAAAATATTGTTGTTAAAGTAAACAAACGAATGTCACAAACTGTACTAATATGTTTTAGACAACTGTACAATACATACTTATTTTTATTTATTTCTTAATTAATTTGCATAAAATTCAATATTTTTATGATATACGAACATAGCAAATTTTATTTATAATGCGAGTTGATGTCAATATTCGAGTGCCTCCATCGAATTTGATGGTATATGTTAAAATAAAATGTTGTTTGGTTGCAGCGGCGAATTTATTTGGTATTGATTTACAGCGGCGAAGAGCCTACAGTTTGTGAATAACATTTTTAGAACACTGTATATTTTTCTCTATAAGCAATTTCTATAAAGTTGTAGTTGTAAAATTTTTACATTTTCAGGATCAGGCCATACAAACCAGAACCAAACCGTATCAAATCAAGAGGAACATGGACTATTGCATAATGAGCATACTTCCTGCTATGTCATTGTTGACTATCTAAAATTTCGGCCGAAACTAATACAATACCTGCCGAAATCATCAAAAACTAGATCCAAGGTCCAGCCAGAACCATTTAGCGCTTGTACAATGAGCATAATGTATTTTAGATGGCTGTACAACGTACGAGTATAAGGTTTCTGCCGGAATCATAATGCCATCGGAACCGTAAAAAATCAGCTGAGAGGATAGAGGATATAAGCTATTGCATATTGACTATCAACCATGCTAACTGAACATTAAAACCCTAGTTTCCGACTAGCGTTGTTATATAGTTCCGGCTGAAAGCTTATATAAGGCATAACCATCCAAAGTACGTTGTGTTGGTCGGGCAGGTATTTTATGATTTCTCTACAATGTTTTTATTATTTCCACATAAATGGAACGGATCGCACTCATTGTGAAGGGATTCGAATGGTTCCCACTGATTTCCTATTTTCATAAATGAATTCATGCATCACTCTAGATTCTTCTTTCATTGTTCGGTATATACGTCAAACTGTAGACTGATTAATTTGCCAGATGGGTGTTTGCCCTTTCTGTGTGTTGCCTACTTCATAAAATGTACTTATTTTAACTAGATATGATTATTGCTTTGTACTGGAATGTGCAATATAGATTCAAAATTTTCGAAAAATCGTATGCTTTCTGTCAGTTAGCTTTACTAAAAGCTGCTTGAGTATAGAAATAGGAATGTGTAATCATTTGACAGTTTTTTATTTAAATTGACCTGCTAGATATTTACGTGGAAAACAATTTGAAATTTTTTGACAATTGACCACGATTATAAAAATTTAAAATTTGAGTGGAAGATTTTGATTTAAGTTCGAGTTAAAGTCATTTGTGAAATAACTCCCAACCTAAATTTTAATATATCAAGCATCCTTTATAATGGTACTCCTCCCTAAAGCAATGCCTGAAATATTAATATTATTGGAAGTTTTTGAGTGAATTTGTATAATATTTATGATTGTCCTTTGCCATTCATAATTTTTATTTGTCCAACTAGCTAAATGTTGATATGTTTAAACAGTTTCGGCATATCGTCGCACACCACTTTGTATTTGGCTGGTGTCAACAAAATAAGGCGACTTAGGCTAAGTTTCAGTTTGAAATATTCGGTTTGAAATATTGTTTTATACTTTTTTTTGGTGTCGAAATTGTTAATTCCGGTCGAGAGTCACAGATTAAGGTAGGAAAAAGGACATTAAGATCATAAAAGAGATAATTTTAATTATAGGTTTTGATTTTCATATTAACGATGTAACGAAGCACTTTCAATGTTATACAAATAATATTCAAAATTTTATAAAACATGTTAAAGTTTTTACAAGGCAAATTCATGTTTTTCAAAATTACTTTAAATCTCATCAACTACACAAAAAATACTAGAATCTACAAAGCAAGTTCAACTTTTTCTATTTCAAATAATGATTTTACAACTCAAATTCAATATTTTACAAATGAAATTAAAATTGATGCTCTCGAAGGGTTTGAACTGAGTTCATCTGTTCTTAGCAGAAATTAACTGTTCCTTTTTCGATTTTGTCATTAAGGACCAATTATTTTTTGTGGTTAAAAGGGTAATTTGCAATGAAAACATCTAATAAATAAATTATGGTAATGGGGAAACTTTTTGATCAACTCTGTGCCACACTGATATTTGCCAATTTTGCCAACTTACTAAAATGGTCATTGCGTAACGCGAAAACTATAATGGATAAAACAATCCCGATATTTGAAAAGAGCGGTTGAAATTACATATAGAATCATATAAAAGTAAAAATACGTGACGTTGACATTTACACCAAGATAGAACTATGACGACGTCATGACATTTTAGCTAAAACAATTTGCTTAATAATTGTCGCTAAGTCGCTCCAATTGTAATATTTGCCACATATGTATAACACTTTAAACTTTTAAATGCAGACATTATCAAGTTGTATATGGTATGGTACTTATATATAAATTAATTTTCTCGGAATCTTCCCAACATCAAATTTCATGAAATATTTTTTCCGAGGTAACTGCCACTAAGAAAGACTTTAAATAGTTAGTTTGTTTCTATTAGTTTGTCACTCAGGTGATTTCACATTTAAATAAGTTTCAACAAATTATGACTATCAGGACATCGATTTTGTATGCTTTCTCTATTCCACTGAGAATTTACCGGAACGTCAAAGTAGTGGTGTACGTATTGATGTGCGAGTTTTGTGTTTTCACGTCACTTTGAACTCAAAACAATATGTTAGGTACATAATTTGTGAATTTATTAAATTTCACAATATTATTTAAATTAATAAAGTGTTGTGTTAATGTTTTAAATAATTTAATCAAATTGCAAGTAAATATATCTAAAAGTAATTTCATTATGATTCACGGTTCCTCAGTTAATCCACTTTCTAATTTGTTAAATTTTTTCTTTTCAATTTTATTTACATTATTAACAAACAACATACTGATAAATATATAATTAAACTTGGGAGTATTAATATTTATTATAAAACATTTATAAAATTTATTTTATTTAAAATTGATCTAAATATAAATCAGAAATTCATAAAACAAATTGAATATTATACACCGAATACGTTTACAAATCCTCATGAGAATTTCGTACAAAATCCCTGTCCAGCATAACAATAGAGTCATGGAATATCAAGTTTTATACCGTCAGAGGCAACAAAAATCATTTTTGTGGAAAATCGAGTAACAATATATTTAAATTTTATGCTGCTTTATAAATTAAACTTATTATGTGGCAAAAACTTGCTTCCCAGAAGTACTCAATATTATCAATAAATATACAACAACAAATGAAATAAAATTCATTTTTATGGCCTAGTTTTTGAATAATATTTTGTGACTTATCGATTTAAAATTTTCAATTTCGGATACGTTCAATTTTAATAACAAAGAATAATAATAACCAAACCAAAAAATATGAATGTTATCATCCTGAAATGAATGCTGCTATGTACACAAAAAAATAATATGTAATATTTTTTTATTTAAATATGAAAAATTAATTATTGATCTATTATTATTGAAATGTGCATTTATTTTATGGATATGAAAAATATTTCAAAATTTGTTCTATCAAATTATATGGAAAAAATACGGAGAAAATTGTTTTATATTCATTTATTACCAATTACAATTTGATTTAACTGAAGTGTGAACTTTCTGTTATTAGTTGCAATAAAATAAATTATTGAGTATTTTACATAAATTTGATTGAAAACAATGGTTAGCTGATTTTTTAAGCAATTTAATTTTTTGTTCATCCATAGCATAATTGTTGACCAACGGCTGATTACACGATTGTGGTACGGCGTGTACCAAAGCTACACAGCAATGTTAATAAATATCTTTGAAGGGTTAGTGTTACTATCAAGGTAGTAAATACGTATTTGAAGCACCAGTAAAAGGGACATAGTCAGCAAAAAATTGTTGTCAATAATTATAAATTTATTCTGAACTCGGAGCATTCTAAACTCGAAGGGATCCATTCTTAATGTAATTAATTCTGACATTGATTAAATTCGAAATATTTCAAAAAAATTACCACGTCATTTATATGAAAAATAACGTTTAGTTATTAGAAAAAATTAAACATTTTCAAAATAACCTAGACGGGTATTAAAACATAACTTTAATCGTTTACTATGGAATTATCAGTAGCAGTTCGAAGCATTTCTACTTTCAACTTATTCTAGATATTGTGGCAGCTCGTAATAACTGAAATTTATAAGTTATAAGGGAGGTGCTTAAATCCGATCATTTTGCGATTGTACCATTGTTCAATTTATTGGGAACAGTTTTTATTCGGTAAAAATTAGTTGTCTGAACCTCTTCAGTAGCACTTAGTTTAGTTCTAGTTGTATCAGCATTATTTTGTCCATTGGAAGATGAGATTTCTGTAGTTTGCTTATACTCGTATCTACAGACGAAACATGTTATTGTAAATTTTGTTATCGAATCGTTCTAGCAAATATTTAAATTATAAGGTAAATTTAAGGATTTTGTAGAGGAAAGGGATATGTTAAGATAAAAAAAGAAATATTAATTAATATTTCAATAATATATTTTTTTATCACAAAAATACGGATATGAATCTTGTATTTTAATTGAAAACTGTGGTTAGACAAATTGTAAAATTGAATTTTGTTTGAAAATGAACTAACTCTAACTTGTATTACATACGATTGCGAAATGATTGCCAGTAACTGTAAATGTTCAATTCACACATGTAGTAAGTTTCTGCACTACATGCGTAGTAAATGAAAATATTTATGTAGCATATTGGAAAATTAATAAAAATGATTGACCAATCTAAAAAAAACATTGCTCGTCAGGTATTTGCTTTGTTCGGGTCACATTTATCTTTCACTAATAAACGCCAAGCAATCATTATTTAGGTAGGTTAAACTTCAGTCTTTGATCATTTACATGCGGGGTTTTGAGACAATTTTTTATAGAAAAATTGCGAAACAAGTGCGCTGACCATTTAGGTCTAAGTATTATTTACGCTCACAAACAATTAATTTTTGGAATTTCGATATACAAGTATCAGGTGATGAGCTGATCTTCTCCGTATTTATTAAATGATACAAAATGAAGTCAAATAAATATGCGGCATAATTTTAGTCATTCATCCGCTATCCTTATTTTACAATCTATTTGATTGATATAGGCTGCTATCTAAGATTTTTGTTGATTGATATATTTCTGAATTTACTACTCTTTCTTTATAAATTTTGTTTTTTGGGTCCTGCAACTCCTTGGCGCTTTTCTATGTGGATTTAGTGTGTTGTATACATCATGCAATTTAATGATTGAATCCATTTAATGATTGAATTGAACTGAATCCAATTATTTCAAATGGATGTGGATATTTCTAAAGATGATAGAAAACTGGTATTATTTGACAAATAAACAATAGGATAACAATATGACAAAAGTGAATTATTATTTGGTACTGAAAGCACCGTACACACTAGTGTTGAAACCTAATCTGTAATTACTGCTGTATACGGAACGATGCAAAAAATTGGAGTAAAACAGTTAGATAAAATGCTTACATAACCCGCCGCATGCTTACAAATCGATTATTAAGTCTACCAGGTCTCGTTAAAACTTAAGAAAAAATTGAAAGCTCCAAATACACCATTAAATAATTTCTCGACGGTTAGAAGAAGAGGCGGTAATGCCTTGTACATGCACCAAAACATATTATAGAGGGTGTTTTTTTAGAGGTTCATATCTTTAAGTTGGAAACACTGTTTTTTTGACAACCGATTTGACAACTGGCATTTGTTTTGTCATTAGTTCGATTTACCATTTCATAACGAATAGACTCACGCCAGAGCAACGCTTGCAAATTGTTGAAATTTGTTTATCAAAACAATGGTTCTGTTCGCCAAACTCATCGTGCATTACGTCCATTTAGAACGAGTAATTCGGTTAACTATGGATTGTTTTCGCACCACGTATACTCTAAATGATATACGCAACCAGTAAGACGTTCAACAGTGCGTGCCGAACAAGCGATAGATGCTGTACAGCGTATCATTGAGGAAGACCCAAATCAATCAATTCAACGTCGTCCTCAGCAACTGGAGGAGATGTGTCCATCCACTTTATGGAAGATTTTATCGAAAGATCTTGGTTTACGTGCGTAAAAAATTCAACTTGTGCAGGAATTAAAGCCATCCGACCGGCACACGCCGCCAATTCGGCCAATCGGCTGAAGCACAAATTAATATTGATGTTGATTTTCCAAACAAAATTTTGTTCCGTGATGAAGCTCATTTTTGGTTGAATGGATACGTTAATAAACAGAATTGTCGGATTTGGAGTGAAGATAATCCACAAGCCACAAGAAAATCATTGTTTGGTGCGCTTTATGGACCGGCGGAATCATTGGTCAATATGTCTTCAAAATAGATGATGGGCGGAATGTTACAGTCAACGGTGAACGGTATAGACATGATTTTTTACTTTTTTGTATCCCAATTGGCTGGTATAGATCTTGCTGATGTGTGGGTCCCACTGGAAAGTGCCACATGCCCACAGCGCGGGATACAATTAATTTACTCATACAACTAATTTCACGTGACTTGATTACTTACTTCATGAGTCTTGAGCTAAGAACAAATTAATGAAATGGGTACAACACAGCGAATGCGAACAAAAAATCCAAGAATTAACTAAAAATAAAACTATAGAAACAGTAAAATATAATCACTAGCTCTTCCTTAGATGAAAAGGAAATTTTGAGTTGGTGGAGCGCCTTAACATGGAAAGTTAATATAACAAAAGACACCCAATCATTGTACCAAAATCCATTTCGTTACAGACTAATCAATCATGGGTCTTCACTTACATCATATCTAATTACGCAAATACGTTTTCTAGATTATAGGTAGTCGCAATCATATCAGACAGCAATTGCATGAATGTATTAAATTACCAAGGCACTGACAAAACGACACAGTAGTTAAAACTTTGGTGTTTTGATCGGGAAGTACCGGGAGTGAATCCTGATATAGGGGCAGAGACAAAACGAATTTTGTATTGTCATATTACGATCTGAGATAAAAATGAACGCAAGTATTACCCCCTGAGTACAGAACTCATAGGCCCACCCATCTCCCATGCCAGTATTCTAGGCTGACATGAAACTATGAAATGTGCAGATGATTTACGAAAATCGAACCCACAGCCGAATGTACGGATAACCCACCATAATCACGGATATCAATAGCAAGACCATTCAGCAGATGTGGTGTGGATTATGCGGGACCCATACAATTAGTGTCGAATCGGAGAAGAGTAGCAAAGCTAATCATCGTATCATTCGTTGATATTCGTTTAACAGCAACAAAGGCAATTTAAAGCCCGTAAAGGATTGGCGGTTAGAAGAGAAGTACTTAAAAATATGTAGTGATTATGGTACAGCACTTATAGGTGTCGGAAGAGCAACATTAAGAATCAATTGGCATTTCATCCCACCAAAGGTACCAATTTGAGATTTGGAAAAATGAGCCCGTTGTTATATCAAATTGAATCATTCTTAAATTCGAGATTACTATGTGCTACATCAAAAGACAATTCACCATATGAGGAGTTCATCCCAAAAAATTTCGAATTGAACCAGCAAATGGCTTAATTGCTGAAGAAGGTGTTACCAGTATCCCGGAAGCGAGACTAACAATACGATACCAATTACACCATTCGCACTGGATGACTATGAGCGAGAACATCCAAACTGGAGATTTAGTAATATTGAAGGAAGACAACTTACCGTCATGTAAGTGGACGATACACATTCAAGCGACCGAACAAAAAGATTTCCAAATTTCTTTAGTTGGATGTTGATGTAGCTCTACTAAAACAGATCGATCTTATAATGTTAAGCACAAATCCACAGAACAGTGGATATTATTATAATTGTAAATAAAGACCAATTACCAAAAAATAATTGTAAATAAACTCTTGATATTCTGTATAATGGTGAGTACACACGAGAGAGTAATATGGTCCATATACAATTCTTCTAAATATAATCGTTCGTTTACTACTTAGAAACTTTACATTCACGCGATACACGGTACAGTAATAATTGCCACATCACTGTCTGAAGCGTTTACACGAGTATATAACACGTACACAATCGCATCGTACACTATTTCCAGACTATTGAGCTTTATACTATTTTCAGAAAAATTTAATGTAATAAATTTCTATATATACGAGTATTTGCATATAAATAATTCCTACTTCTTCTTCGTTGACGCAGGTAATTTCGCCAGTAATAACTAGGCGCCATACACGATAACTAAGTGTTTGAAAGTTCCATTATCGTCGTTCATCCATCAAGTAGGATGATCCACGAGGTCCAGATTTCATTGTTGCTGACTCCAAAGTCTGCTTTGTGGTACGAATTTGGGAACGAAGAATATGACCTATAGACAACTTAACCTTGATAACTGTTCCAATTATGTCGATGTTATCAAGATCATTTTTTAAGTCGTGATGCATAAGCATCCTGTACATTTACCCGTCTTTAAGAACATTACGTTGTATTTTTCAATGTTAGAATACAATTAATATTTAATCACTCCTATATTCAAATTCAAAAAAATAATTAAAAATTTTACTATTAACAGTGTTGACTGTAATCGTTTTAAGTAAAAACAAAGTCCAAGTACCACTACATAAAATCGGTTGCGCATAAACCATTTACCTAACTATATCAATCTTTAATCACTATGAGCTAGTGTTATTACCTGATTAATTATAAATGCTTATTGACATCTTCTTGCTATAAAAAGATGAAACTCATCTCGAGTTGCATCGATTCGACTTGACCTGTTTCAAGTTGCGTCTCATTTTCGACTGAACTGCTCCCAAGCAAGTTTTTCTTCTACTAATTGAGAATGATAAAAGAAAACTAAACAAAATTATTTAAAATTCCATTAATTCTAAATTGATCTTGTTGTTTTTCGACTTGGGATTGTTGATAGCACCTTGAATGCCGAAACAATATTCTAAATTTTGGCCATAACAAATCAAGATGCGACTCTTTCAAGCTGCGTAGAGAGTACTAACTGTCACATGTAGAGAGTATTAACTGTCCGGTATAACACACATTGTGTTATACAGACTAAACTATATAGACAACACTGTATTAAGTCTTTAACGATGCAGTATCGTGAATCTACTTTTCATTATTTTAAAGAAATTTTTCAATTTTACTCGAAATGAAAATAAAATTACAGAACTCTAGATTTAACGGATTCTAATCGGCTATCTGTTGTGTAATTGAAACTAGGGGTCTAATAATACGACTAAATACGACAGACGGTAGAATAATGATTAAAGTGTATTTGGCCATTTTTGTGAAACTATATTAGAAATATACTGAAGTTATCTTCGAATATAAGCAAAAAATTAAGTAAAACCGTGCTCTCGTTCTGATTGTAAAAACTGCCCCAATCCATAAATTATAAAAATATTAAAATAGTCTCGATAAAATTGTCTAATTGAACGATAAAAACAAAAAATCTTGGAGCCGGAAAAAGATACATTAATAAATCCGTCGTAATTTCACACCATCCGCAATGAAATAAAATTCGTAATTATTTTTGGTTTTATTGATTCAGGATATTAATAACAAAATGTTTATAATTCATTTATTTTTAGTGTTCAAAACACTAAACGTTAACGCGGATATTATAAAATTAAAAATTTACCAAACACAGGCGGCTCTATAACGTAAACACGCGAAATATTTTTTTACATAAATATTTTAATTTTTATGTTATAAAGTTAACATTTAAAAAAATTAATTTTTGTTTTGTTTTAATTGCTATAATTTTTAATTTTATTTTAAATATCAAATTCATGTGATTATAGATTAATTAATTTTACTATTTTTTATTTTGTTAAACTGTTCTATAAATCTATAATACATTATTTTGTTATGTATATGTACGTACGTATGTACGAATAGAATAATGAAAGACTATAAATAGAAAGAAGAATTTTAAAAAATAATTTGCCTATTAATTTTCTTGGTAGAAATAGATTTTAAGGATAAATTTATTAAGATGTATTGTATTTAGTTTGGGTTATGGAATAAAAAAAATGTAAAGGATAAAGTATGTAAAAAGGAACAAAACATTTTAAGGGTAATCATTATGATAGGGCTAGAAAAACATTGTTACGATAAATTCATTTTATCGGCATGGTTAAAATTTATTTTATTGGAAGACAATGAGCGATTCCTTTGCCTTCAAATTAAATAATCATTATTTGGGATTTAAAACTGCACTGAAAGAAGAAACACATGTACGAGTACTAAAAGAAATATCATTACAGTTATAAGAATACATTAATAATCAAAATATCAAAAATTATTGGAATATAACTTTACCACAAAATTTGGATAAGATGTTGATTATTTGAAGTAGGTATAAGTAAATTAATAATTTACCAAAAATGGATGATTTTTAAGCCTTCAGTAATTAAAACAAAATATATAAGTACTGTTATTGAGTTTATTGGATAAATGAAATGATAAGATTTTTCAACGAGATAATAATACAACAGGATTTACTATATCATAAATCACACAATATAAAACTGAATTATTGCGAAAGTCTAATTTTTCTAAGTAGTAGTGGTTCAAAGCGTAGGAAAGACAAAATAATGCATAATCCGAAGTTTTATAATTCCTTAAAAATATGAACCACCGAGCATCGAAACGAAGAGATAATCTCAGATATTGATTCTACAAAATCCGAAACCATTAAAAACAATATGACACAGAAATTGACCGATATGTATTTGAGTATAAACCAAATAAACAATCAAAATATCTAAGCATAAATGTGTAGGAACAGAAACAAAAAAAAATTGAAAAAAATAATCTAATTTTTGCTAGTGTAATGAGTGTACAGTTAATTTTTTGAACTGTAGGCGACAATCATGTTCATAAAAAGAATTCAATAAACGAAATGACAGAAAAATATTAAAAACAAAAATAGTATGGTTCGAAAGATGAAAGAAAGCGATGTACTTTTTTGTATAACAAAAAAAATATACAAACAAAATATTTCCCTTAATTTACTCAATTGATATCTGTAGTCAATAATTGGAACTGTCGACATAAAACGATGTCATACAACAAAATGTTTAAAGCAGTGAGGCCTGTACTATTCTAGATGCACTGGCGTAACCAACACAATCTGTGGTAGTTTTTTTTTATATAGATATCTGTCATTAAGAGTTTGCGCAGGACTTATATTTAAGTAGATTTTGGTTTAATGGTTGTTTACTATTTTGTGCTTACACATTGTTATTTGTTTATATTTTTTGCTAACTGAATCGAATATCAAGTGCATGAGCATTGCGTAAACAAGATTTCAAATAAATAGAAAAGCCTGGATACGCATGATTATAATTTCATGAATGAAAAATATGCGTGGGATAAATCGGAAAAATCATAAGAATTATTGTGTTATTGTGTTGTCATGAACGTTATAATACTCGGATAAAACAAAGTATTTTAATGGTTCGGGAATAGGACGGTGAAAGGCAGTAGATGGTTCACGAGTTTTGTATGGTATCGGAGTATGTAAGTGGACTATGAAACGCAAACAAATTTACGTTTCATAGTCCACTTACATTGCCTTCTAATTAAAACTAGAATCATAAAATCCAAAATAACTTTCCGTTCAATTGCAGGCTTTTCCGTTCAATACACTGTTCAACGATTAGTTGCTTGATGTTTTTGAAGTGAGGCGATTTATTATATCCGTCATGCCAGCCGGAACTTAACCAAATATGACACAAGTAGCACGATGCATTGTGCATTTTATGATTTTTCAGCCGGAACTTTATAAATCCAGCCGGAACCATATCCTCTACAATCAAACCAACTATAGCACAAGCAGCACGGAATTTCAGCCAGAACCTTATTAACCCATCCAAACTATGGCACAAGAAACACAATGGATTGTACATCATTGTGCACTATATGATTTTTCAGCCGGAAGCTTCATTCCGGCAGATATTATATACAAATGAATTGTATATAACATCAGATCAGTTTTGATTCTTTGACATTTTAGAAAATTCGAGTTTCTGGTTGAATAGCCATGAGTCACAACCTCATAATCAATATTTGATAGAGCTGATGGCATATTTAAACACATATACATATATGACATTCGAAGTACAAAAAGAGCGTTCAATAAAATTATTTGAAAAATGTAATAATGGTAGATCTTGGTGTGGCAAGAACGGTGAGTGAAGTATTGCAAATTTGATTTTACTGAAGTAAGATATTTTGTTTAAATTGCAAAATTCAAAAGGCAGGTTAGTATAGCTTTTTATTTCATTCTTAGCTTGGGCTCAAGTTTTGGATTCATTAGAAATGGCTTTAATTTAAACATTCAGTAGATAGGGTGCCACTATTCACACGATTTATCGACAGAAATTGTTTACGGTTATGAAGATAACTATACGACAGATCATAAGCTAAACCACAAAATCCGTAACTGCATAATTTATGAAGGAGTACTCCGTAGTATATACAATCAAACGCTTTACGCAAGTCTAAGAAAAACCGCGCATCTCAATTAAAGCAAGATCTGTACCTGCACCCTTTCTGAAGCCAAACTGATGAGTACAGAAGAAGTTATGATCATTTAAAAATTCTATCATTCGAAAAGCAGACAGTACAGATATAGCCCGTTAATTATTTATATATTTACAATATCAAAATCGGTGATACTTTTGATATTTTCAGACAATCTGGATGGATGCCGATTTCAAATACAATATTACATAATTCAGATAATAATCGGGAAAACAACTTAGAATAACGTTTAACAACAGTGTGCCGAATATTACCATGCCCACTACCCCTGCCCTTATCTCAAATCCAATTGCAATTCAAACTAAAAGCGTTTAAAAAAACGCAGACTTTGATAAAAATTTCGCCCTTCATTCTTAGACCACACATTTTGTCAAAAATTCCAAATCTATTGCAAAGCTATAAAAGAGAGTTGTTAGGCTCCCTAAACCAGTAGCATCATTGCGATATAACCATCCTGTATACGTCATTTCACAATATATTTGAGTTGGCAACAGTCCTCAAATCGGGAAACCAAATCCAAATTAAGGATATTAAAATAAACTTGGCACACTATTTTATCCTTCAGATAATTTTCGATAAACCAGTACAAAAGTTTGTCTAATTTTAAAAACCCGCAATTTGCATAGTAAAATAGAAAAAAACCATTGCTTAATCTGAAAGCGTACAGTCAAATTAGATCAAGAATTTTTTTATCCATATACTGGCGGTTTAATTAACACAAGTAATCTCGTAATTATACGAAACGTTATTACACAAAACGGATAATTTAAAATTGAAAGTTATTTTTCTAAATTAAATATAAGTATAACAACAGAACTGTAGAGATCAGGGATATTGCAGATAAATTGTCCAATTTTATGTTCCACATACAGGACTGTTTTATCTATTTTATACCATTAAAATTGCTGTCCATAATTGATTTTAACTTGGCTAAAATTCGATAAACACCATCGCGAACTCGAAGTTGAATTTCGAAAGCACGAAGCTAACGTGCAAATTATATAAAAGAAAATTCATTCTATCAGGGGGTCGATTTTGTTCAAAATCCGAGACTTGGCGAAAAAATAAACGCAAGTATATAGTAGTGATATGTGTGTTCGTGTTAGTGCGAATGCGCGTCATTTAAATTTGTTGGATATACATTTCTAGATAACATTTCCATTTATAATTAAAATTTGTAAATGCAAATATGCTTTAAATAAAATTAAATGTATTTATTTATTTAATTTTAGTTTTAAAATAATTGCAAATTCTGTGTTTCTGCGAAAAAAACATTTATTCGACATCGCATTGAAAAAAACTATTTGTTTACGCGAGCGTGTTAAAAAACGTAAAAAGTTGTATGTGTGCTATAGCAGTCATTTACGCGAATGTGTTAACTCGACTTTTCAAAAGCAAGGAAGATGTCAAAAAAATGAGAGAACAAAACGACATAAGCACCAAAAAACCAATTTGTACCGATTCATACCTTTGAAGCTTACATTCGCAGAAAACAAACAGTAACAACTACATAAAAATTACACACACTAGTATAAAATTGTATACTAAAGGGTGATTTTTTTGTGGTTAGGATTTTCATGCATTAGTATTTGACAGATCACGCGGGATTTCAGACAAGGTGTCAAAGAGAAAGATGCTCAGTATGCTTTGACATTTCATAATGAATAGACTTACTAACGAGCAACGCTTGCAAATAATTGAATTATATTACAAAAATCAGTGTTCGGTTCGAAAAGTGTTTCGCGATTTACGTCCGATTTATGGTCTACATAATCGACCAAGTGAGCAAACAATTAATGCGATTGTGACCAAGTTTCGCACTCAGTTTACTTTATTGGACATTAAACCAACCACACGAATGCGTACAGTGCGTACAGAAGAGAATATTGCGTCTGTTTCTGAGAGTGTTGCTGAAGACCGTGAAATGTCGATTCGTCGCCGTTCGCAGCAATTGGGTTTGTGTTATTCGACGACATGGAAGATTTTACGCAAAGATCTTGGTGTAAAACCGTATAA
Organism: Nephrotoma guestfalica; assembly: GCA_963691935.1. Lineage (NCBI taxonomy): Eukaryota > Metazoa > Arthropoda > Insecta > Diptera > Tipulidae > Nephrotoma > Nephrotoma guestfalica. The sequence continues at coordinate 207,932,811 of OY829913.1, read as the reverse complement.
AATACAGCTCCTGCAAGAACTGAAGCCGAACGATCTGCCACAACGTCGAATTTTCAGTGAATGGGCCCTAGAAAAGTTGGCAGAAAATCCGCTTTTTTATCGACAAATTTTGTTCAGCGATGAGGCTCATTTCTGGTTGAATGGCTACGTAAATAAGCAAAATTGCCGCATTTGGAGTGAAGAGCAACCAGAAGCCGTTCAAGAACTGCCCATGCATCCCGAAAAATGCACTGTTTGGTGTGGTTTGTACGCTGGTGGAATCATTGGACCGTATTTTTTCAAAGATGCTGTTGGACGCAACGTTACGGTGAATGGCGATCGCTATCGTTCGATACTAACAAACTTTTTGTTGCCAAAAATGGAAGAACTGAACTTAGTTGACATGTGGTTTCAACAAGATGGCGCTACATGCCACACAGCTCGCGATTCTATGGCCATTTTGAGGGAAAACTTCGGAGAACAATTCATCTCAAGAAATGGCCCGGTAAGTTGGGCACCAAGATCATGCGATTTGACGCCTTTAGACTATTTTTTGTGGGGCTACGTCAAGTCTAAAGTCTACAGAAATAAGCCAGCAACTATTCCAGTTTTGGAAGACAACATTTCCGAAGAAATTCGGGCTATTCCGGCCGAAATGCTCGAAAAAGTTGCCCAAAATTGGACTTTCCGAATGGACCACCTAAGACGCAGCCGCGGTCAACATTTAAATGAAATTATCTTCAAAAAGTAAATGTCATGGACCAATCTAACGTTTCAAATAAAGAACCGATGAGATTTTGCAAATTTTATGCGTTTTTTTTTAAAAAAAGTTCTCAAGCTCTTAAAAAATCACCCGTTATAACCTTTATATCTCGTGTCTCGGATTTTGAACAAAATCGACCCCAGATTTGATAAAAATCTAACGCTCTCAGTATGCATTATATAGTTTGATTGTTTACTTATGCAGTAATATTTTGGTTCAAAACCAAAATTATGTATTTTACGTTAGTCAAAGGCAAACTATAATAAAGAAACCCAAGGAAAAACAATCATGTATATACAGGGTGCCCCTAACGTTGCTGACACGAATGACATCGTTGGGTTCCTTGATCAAAACGAACGTGAGGTTACTTTATCATCTTCGCACGTTAAAGCCCCCTATCAAGTTATAGACGTTTAAAGAGAAGCCTTCCAGGACAACACCTTGTATTAAAGAAATTTTAATATCTTGAGAAACAACCATTTGTATTTTCAAGTAGTAATTTCATTAAAAAGCCGATAATATTGTCTTTTAAATAATGTCTAGTATTTATGACTTTGTAAAAAACATTATTTAAAAATATTTATCATCAAAAATTATCATCAAAAACTATCTTCTTCGGGAACCAAAAATCTTGGGTTTGCTGCCCCATTACCCAATCACAAAATTGTTTTTTAATATTTTATCATTCTCCAAATTATCGTGTACACCATTTATCATTTATATTTGTGTGTAAATTATTTTCGATAAATTATATTGGGTGAACTATGCGAAGACATTTCAAAGTGATTTTATTTGTACAATTTTTTACACAAACTTAGAAATTTATCGATGAGTCCGGACTCATGTGACTTGTTGTGTGGCCGTGAAGTGTATTTTGAGGCCAGAAACCGGTCTCAAATGAGTCCTCGTGTGGATTCACCCAATGTAAATTAAATTCATGTATGTATTGTAAATATACAATATGTACATACATTGATAGGTGATATTATTATTTATTATTAACTGCTTTTAATGTTTATTTAATTGGTTTATAATTTATTTAATTAAATTAATTTCTCTAATTATTAATAATGCACGGTGAAAATTTGTACTTAATTTTCAATTTCAAATAATATAAATAAAACATATTTTTTGTAGATTGGTTTAAAGGGGTGAGTTCATATGTGTTGCGGCATGGCAAATGGAAAAAGGTTTTTAATTTTTACTTTCGTTTGTAACGACAAGTAAATCTTTGATGTGATATCTCTCGGCCTTTTAATGTTGACTATTTTTTAGATTGCTTATTGCTGGCGCTATTTTCTATGAATGAATTTATCTGGCTCAATAATATTTCTCGAAACAAGTTCGCAATTTCATGGAAACGTCGGACACGAATATCGATTGATTTGAGATCTAAGTCCTATTCAACGACTTGTTCATGCACCAATTATGTAAGATGCCTTCCGTGTGGTTCTATCTTCCGTTCATGCCGTCACCTCACGTAAACCTTGATCCTTTTTGATTTACTGAGATGTCGGAATTGTCTCAGAAAACTGTTTCTTTCTCTCTCTAAATGGGCCATCTCTTAGTGAGTTAAGACCAAGTTTGGTTCGGCTATGGTGATTGGGGGAACTGAATAATCCCTTTGCCGATTATTTTCAAACTTATTTTGTAGCAAAATCCAGAACTTCATCTCGATTCAGCGCAACATACTAGATTCGAACATAATTAGTTAAGAAATTGCCGAACTCCAGAACTTCTCTAAAATATATTTTTAAATCCCCACAGAAATTCTGAATACCTGATTTAACAATAATTTTTTTTTGAGGGGGATACGGCCAAGATCCATTCAGAATGGTCGAATTGTAGAACTTCATCAAAAAGACAAGGTGACCTTTTTTATTAGAATCCTAGCCCTGCTCTGCAAACTAAATTGGAAAGTTATCGGTTAGGAAACGGCCTGGTTCCATTTATTGTAGCCGAATCCCAAAATTTCATCAAATTCGGCTTTACACATCGAATTTGACCATCATTTGTTGAGAGATGGCCTAGTTCCATTGAACATTATGTTAGAGTGCCAATCCAATTCTGCATACCATATCTGACAGTAATTTGTTGAAGAGTGGTAAAGCTCCATCGGTAATGCTCCATTGAGCTGTATGTCTTGTGCAGTATAATTATACTTGATAATTAAACGAGTATTCTTTGGTGAACAAAATTAATAAAACATTTGAAATTTTTGCGAAATAAGCTAAATTTATTTGAAATATCCAATCCGGTAGTTAATGTGGCATTGAATAACACATTGATAGTTTTCCGGGAACCATTTCCCGGGACGGCTCACATGTTTTTTGCAATTTTTTGAAAGATATTTCGTGGTTGCCAATTCAAGGATTTAATACTAATGAATTTTTGGAGTACTTTGTAATATAATTTAAATAACTATGGTTTGAGGAAAATCCATTGTAGGTTATGGAATTGCAGGTGGATTAAATTAATAAATGTTTATATCATTTAGGAAGCCGGACAAGATAAATTAAGAATTAAATTTCAGGAATCTATAGATGCTTGTGAAATATAATTTTTATGAAATATTAATTGTTGATTGTGTAGATTAGAATTGTGTTGTAACATTGTAACTATCGACTTTATCTAGGTGTCTGTAATCGAGCCGAGTCAATCAATCAATTTTGTGAACATTACACGGTCATTCCGGTTACACAACCGGAAAGTATTAATTTAAAATTAAATTTCAGGAACTTTCCAGATGTACGTGAAATAATAATATTTTTTTCTCAGGTTACTGATTTAGAGAAGCAATTGTTGAAGACCAATACCATGGTGATGTACTGTAAGATCACTAGATGTGTGAAACCGGGTCGTTCCGTCCCAAAAAATAAACCTTTCCTATCCTTTCTATTGTTATGTGTAAACAGGCAGTAGGAATAGGCCCGGCGTTGGATGGAAATATTATTTTTTGTAAAAGTTCGCAATTCGTTTATGAACAGGTGTTTGAAATGCGTAACCGATAATGGTCATCATTTTGAAAATTTACTGTAAATATTTGTAAATAGTATTATTTAACTCAAGTTCATATTGGTACCAACATATATGCTTGTGCCTAATACAGGAAACACAAATTTTTTATTGTGAACTTTTAATTTTTTTAGATAACATAATACAGTGGTTGGCTTTCGTTCATACGCACTGTATTATTTTTCTTAAAAGCCAAAATTTTCCATTACAGTTCCAATAAAATTTGAGAGAATAAATTTTGTTTATTTATCTATTGTTTATTTTTTTATCTATTGTTTTTAGTGAGAGTGTCGATTTTTGGTGTTGCATACCCATTATATTCCCCCCCCCCCCCACAGTTAAAAAAAATATTTTTCATATATTCATTTGTTTTGATAATATTTAATTTTTTCAATCTCTCAGCAAGTGTTTACTTTCAAACTATAACACAAATTAAATATAACATGGGTAAGGGAGAGAGGGAGATGGGTAAGAGAAAACGTTTGAATAATGAAGAAATAGCGCAAATTGAAATATTGAAGAAATTAGGCTACTCTAATTGCCTCGTTGCAAAGGAAATCAAAAGATCTGGATTGATCAGGAATTATTTAAAAAATTGAAAAAGCCTACACGAGGAAATTGAAAGGTCACTACACGCCAAAAATGGCAAATTAAACAAGAAGCGACCAAAAACAAACTCTTTTGTAGCCAAATAATTGCAAAACTTGGTTTGCCGATAGTCAAATCAACTGTAGCTCGGATTCTGAGGACAACAAAAAGGATTAAATGGAGCAAACCTAAAGTGAAACCTCATCTAACAACAACACATATGGAACGCCGTTTGAAGTTTGCCCAGCAGTACATGCATTGGACAAAAGAATGGAGCTATGATTTTTTGATTTTTTTGATTCCATTTAATAATGATCATATTGACAGAGAGTTCGTATTTCAACAGGACAACGGTGCGATCCACGCTTCACAGGCATCTAAGGATTGGTTTGAGTGCAGAAATATTCCAATACTAGAGTGGCCAGCATGTACTCCATACTCCAACCCCATTGAGAATCTTTGGGGCATGCAAAGGAGTATGCAAATGGACGTCAATTTTCGTCAGTAAATGATCTGAAGCAGTGTATCAAGCAATGCTGGGAAGAAATCAGTCCCAATGTGCTTTAAAATCTTAGGCGTCAATGCCAAAACGAATTTTTGTAGTTATTAAGAATAAGAGAGGTAGGACGAAGTATTAATAGTTCATTCCTTGGTACGCTTTACAATTTTTCGGTGGAATTTTGTAAAAAAATTGAATTTTATGAATGACAATTTCATGGCAAATCATTAATGTTTTTTTTTAATTTTTTTAATTAAACGAAAATAGTTAAAATAAATAAAATGTCAAATTTTGGTTTAATTGTCGGATATATTGAAAAAATATGGTACGTATAAATGAACGAAAACCACTGTATAGCTGATATAACAAATAGTTAGCTTTTCTGAAAGCTATGAGTCTGAATTATGTTTCCTTACCGAAATAGAGTAATTGTTATAGTTAAATGGTATAGAAACAAAAAAACCTCAAAAAATTGAATTCTAAAAGTTTTGTATAAATTTGAAATAGTGATAGGCTTTTTGATGAAATTATTACTTGAAAATACAAATGGTTATTTCTCAAAATATTGAAGTTTTTTAGTACAAGGACTGTGTTGGAAGACTCCTCTTTACACTTGATAGCGTGGTGTAATGTGCGAAGTGATAGAAGTAACCTTACAATCGATTTTGATCAAGGAATCCAAAGGTACCATTCGTGTCGGCTATTTTGGGGTCACTCTTTATGCATATAATTTTATATCATAACTTACAATCAACTAAACAAGACTTTCGACACCATTTCTACTTTCATAAAGCAAAATCACATAAAATCGATAAAAGCTCGCCAATAAAACGTGCTTTTCCTCAGTTATAAAATAGTAACCCACACATAAAAAATATCCACAATATTCATAAAATATTCCATATCATTTAATTTAAATCTCTTATATCCTTTTCCATGTACGAGTATAGGATGTAATATATACAAAAAAATTTTTTATTCTATCCTGACAAAATAAATAAAATTTAACCTATTTTTCGTCATTTTCTGTATTAATAATAATTTTCTTTTGTTTTACACAACAAAAAAAAATTGTAATAAATTTTCCATCCAACAACTTTAGTCATAAACCGTTCGTTACATATATTGTGCCATAATTTTCAATTTTCCATGTATGATATCTTGTTTATGGACTCTTTATAACCTAAGAGGAATGAAAACCTGGAAAATCAACAAAATTTTATCGAAAATGCATGTCACATTACTTTTTATAACCACAAAGCGGGCTTCACAGCACTGTGCCGACGAAAAGAAAAGCTATTAAGTAAAGTATAAAGCAAAAAAGTTTTTGATTTTGTTGTATTTTTAGTTCTCCACTTCTTTACGATTATTATGATAATTTTGTGCGATTTATTTGTTATTGTTATTTAACAAAAAGCTCTGTACGATGAAAAAGTATATTCTCCAATCAATAGTATGGAAAATGATTTGCTTTGTTAAACTTAATATTAGAAAATATTTATACATACACAACAATATAGATTGAGGCATTATTATGTTATAAGGAGGTAAAAGGTATACGAGTACAGTACTTTTTATAAATATAAACTGATGTGTACATTAGAAAAAGATTGTGTGTGCACATCTCAATTCAACTGTTGATAATAAATAAAATCAACTCTCCTAACATAAATAAAACTAAAACGTGTATGTTTTGCCATATAACATAAGATGTAAATGTATATGTACTAGTATAATACCACAAAACAAATCAATACTGGATCTGGATATCAAATCAACCGACCGACATCCCAAACTTCCAAATCTAAAAGTCAACCGAATATGATAGTTTGATTGAAATAAATGTTTCGTCACCATACTTTCGAATAGTACTCTCTAAACCAAATATAGTGTCACAAAAAAGTATTCGTACAACGTTAGAGCATATTTAATAAATTTAAAAATTTTGGAAATATTCTTTCGTGTATATGTTTTGATACATAACGCGTAATTAGCGACATCTGTCAAAGTCAGACTTACACTCGAATAACGTTTGCAAATTATTGGAATTTATTATAAAAATTCGTGTTCAGTAAAAAATGCGTTTCAGTGAAAATTGGGTTCAGCAACGAAGCTCATTTTTGGTTAAATGAATACTTTAATAAGCAAAATTGCCACATTTGGTGTGATGAGCAGCTACAGGCAATGCAAGAATTGCTAATGCACCCAGAAAAAACACTGCTTGGTGCGGTTTATGGGCCGTGGAACCATCGGTCCGTATTTTTTCAAAGAGGACGATGGCCGCAACATTACGTTCAATGGCGCTCGCTATCGTTCGATGATTTCGGATTTGTTGCCCAAAATGAATGAACTGAATCTGGTCGGTATGTGGTATCGACAAGATGGTGCCTCATGGCACACAGCACGCAAAACCATGGACTTATTGAGGAATGAGTTCGGTGACCAATTTATGTCATTTGTCTCGCGGTCCAGTGAATTGGTCGCCTAGATAGTGCGATTTGACGCATTTTGACTAGTTTTTATGGGGCTGCGTGCAGTCTCTCGCCTATGCCAATAAACCAACAACAATTGCAGAAATTGAAAACAACATTAACGTGTCATTAGCGAGATGCCAGCCAAAATGCTTAAAAGAGATGAAAAATTGAACATCTAAATGGCAAACATTGATTTATCGATTCAATAAACATTTCATACATTTTACTGTAATTTTTTAGAAAATTACAAACTAAACGCTTAAAAAATCGCCCTTTATTACTCGATGTATGTGGACGCCGTTTACGGGGAAAATCAGAACATTTGTTGCTACGAAAAATGTGCAGTAAAACATAAAAACGAGAAAACAGTATACTCTGTTCATTTAGCTTGGAAAAAGTAAAACAATAGAACGTTAAAAGTAACAATTTTGAAAAAAAGCTCAGTTTAGACAAGAGGGGAGTGAACTGTTCGTCGATTTGCATAGTCATGAATTGCAGTTTGATTTAATTAATCCATCAGCGTGAGAAGAAAAAACTAACAGACAGACAGACAAACCGCCCAGCTTCAAGTCTGAAAAAATCGGAGTTGAAAATTTGTATAGTTAGTTACTTTATTTTACTTTCTAAAAGAAAGTAGTAACTTATCAAATTAAGCAGTCTAAGTAATTATTGATTCAAGTCTCGTTTTCACAAGTTTGCTTAGGAGAAAGAGAACTCACAAGAAACATATAAGCACCTAAACCTTGCTATTACTATCTGCTCCTGCTATCTGCCAGTAATTTTAATTTACTTTGCTCATTATTTTCCAGTTAAGTTTGTGAGCTGTCCAACCGCATAAAAAACAAACACCCTACTAAAGCATTGAAAAATGAACATTTACGAATACTTTTGAGTATCACTGTAAGTATTTTGAACTATCACTTATTTCAACCCAATCCAATTTATTTCTTTTATGCTACAACAATAATGTAATCAACGCACTTCCACATCTCGAGCAAAAATTCACACATGTAAACGTAGGCAGAGATATAAATAAAAGCACAGCATCCGCATACACAAAAGAAAAAAACTTTCTGAGCATAAAATATAAATTGAAACAATAAAATTGTATCATACTCTGAAGAAACAAACGAGAAAAACATTTTTCATGAAAAAATCTTAATTTATAATGAATTTTCTTGAATAAAAGCGCACACACATCTATACACATATATAAAATGAAAAAAGTTTTTCAATAAAAATTACAAAGCATTACAAGTACAATATACAGTAAAACCACCATAAAACATTATTTAAGCATATTGTGCTCGTTTCATCGTCATACGATGGTGCTTTCATTTTTATTCTAAACTCTTATTATGTACCTTTGGTTTTATGACAAGAGGGCAAATATAAAATGGAATATCAGAATGAAAATATTGAAGTGCTCTTGGTTTACGGTTACGATAATTGGTGTAGAGTAGTTTGGATTTTAAGGTAAAAATTAATGTGGATAATTTTTTTCTTTATTTTGGTTTTAATACGATGTGGTAATAATAGGGTGTGAATTAGTAAAATATAGTAATTGTGAATTGGATACTGGAAAAAAATGTTCAAGGATATAAAGGAAATAATTATTATGGCGAAATATTAAGGGGTGAGCATGTTGTGGCCAATATTCAATATTCTGTTACTAAACACGCAATTATTGTAAGCAAAAATGTCATCGCGACTGGCTTTTTTCAGAAGAACGAAAGAATATTCGTTAGATTCACCCATACTTACAACACACACATATATGCAAAATGTCTGGATAGGAATAGATTAAACAAATATCTTGTAAATCCAGTCGAAATTAAAGTTAAAATTTTAAGTGATATCAATTTTTAGTTGGACACTCATAGCTAAAGATATCGGTCATGGATAGTATGTTTTATGAAATCATCCATAAATGAGAAAATCTCAGGATGTTGTACCATAACTATTTTCGATTTAGTTTATACATTACGAGTAAAATCACAGTTTTTTGCGTTTCTCATATTTTATATTGTCTATTGTGTTCTCACTTTCTCAGCTAGCCGGGTAAAACATCATTTTATTTCTGTTCTACGATTTGTAAGACTACCAGATAGGAATCGGGATATAAAACGCGTAATGGTTTACGAAGAATAGAAACATAATTGATCCCTAAAAACTGAGACTTCAAACTAAGTCGAAAGTCGACAATAGTGATGGTACATTTCCCAGCCCTGATGTGGAGATACAATTGTCTTTTTAAACGATACCCTGCAGATAATAGATTTATGTTGTTTACTACGATTAATCTTATCAAAGTTATCCATTGTTCTCTTTGTTTGTTGTTATCCGACTATTAATAAATCTGACGATTTCAAAAAATTATTTAACACGTAAAACATACAAGAATTGATGATCTAAAGTACCAGATACCGACCAAATGGCACAGTAGTTAAATAGCTTTGGCGTTTGGATCGTGAGGTACCGGGTTTGAATCCCGATAGGGGCAGGATGCAAAAGGAAATTTTCATCAAGAGTATGATCTGTGATTAAAAGGAACACAAATACGACCTCATATCGGTGTGCAAAAGTTATGCGCCATCTTCCATGGCCAGTACTATAGGCTGGCATAGAGCTATGCAAAGCGCAGATGTTAACTTAAATCGGTCCTTTAGCCGTAGGTCTTCCGAGTTGGCAGAAATTGCATAAAATAAGACGGGAAAAATGAAACGCGAAAGAGCCGAGAATGCTTCGGGCCCCCTCCGGCATGGATTAGAACGAAAAAAAAGTACCAGATAAGGAACTGAAACTATAGTTTTATTAATATTCTTAGTTGATTGATACACTTGAGCTACCCTCTCCCCCCCCCCCCCCCACGTCAACTATTATTTGATGATGCCATTTATTTAGTTTATTATTCTTTCCTTTTATAGGATATCACAAAAGTGCATTAGGTTGAGAATTAACTGTAACTGAATTAAGTCAAGAAGAGGTTTTAGATTTTAGAATATCTGATGAATTTAAGTTAGGTCAAAAGGAAACTCAATGGCCACCAAAAATGCGTAAAAAAATGATAAGTCGTATTGACTCAAAAAATTATATACTAGTGTTGTCTTCTACAATCTTTATAAAGAATACATACTTAAGTTGTGCGTTAGAAAGAGAAAATCGGATTTTCGCTTTAAACAGATATCCTATAATTTTTCCCAATTAGACGACAAATATGAACGGAAATTACACACTTGTATCGACAAAAGGGATTCTAAAACAAATAACTATACGAATAAGCCTTGTGATGCCAGTATAGGAACCAAGCCCAAATATTAGCGAAAATGAATATTATTATCCATTTTACTTGCAATTTAACATTGTGACAGGCTTCAGAATTCCTGGATGCTCGGACAAAACATTAACCAAACGGTATTTTTAATGAGAATTTTCTTTGATACAAAATTTAATTTAGCAGTCTAAATTTTTTTTGCTTCAATATATGCTTGACAATATACGTTGTCATTTACATAAAGCTCAGGTGATTTTTTTACAAAAGCATGTTTTGATTATTTTCGCAGATTAAATTTAAATTTAGAAACAAATTCTGTTTGTTCACGAGCAATATCATCGAGGCCAGTTTTGTTTTAGCGACAATTCGGACGAATATAATTTTGTCGTTACTGCGTATGAAAACTTTCTGCCAATCATTAAATCTACATAAGCGCGTAATAATGGCTTTTGAGGTTAAGAAAAATATATGAATTTTATTTATATTAAGGGGTAGGAACCTGACCACAGACGAATTTACTTTAATTCATAACTGTTATCAAAAAATATTAAACTAAATATTTATACAAGTCACAGGGCTCTCACAATAGAAATTTTTCTTACTTTTATCTTTTGCCTAAACTTTTTAGGTAGACAATCGACAAACATAACGAGTTATTAGAAAAAGTGATAATAGTAAATAATAAGAATAATATTAAAATTGAGGTAATATGATAAATGACATTTATCCATGCAGTGTTTTAATTATAAAATTGTTTTTAGAATTCTTGCCACGATAATTCCGTGATGAGCTTGACTTATGAAAATTGAGTGGGATCATCAATTGTTTCGAAAAATGCTAATAAAATTTGTGAAGCAATCTGGACTGAACTAAAACTAATAAAGCGTAGGGTGCAAACCATGAGGAAGCATATTTGGAGAATCCGCGATTGGGAAAAAATTTCAGTAGCACAGGGATATGCAATAAGCATAATTAAATCCACCATTGTGTTACACAATTTTATAATTTATTTGTCCTGCAAAAGATTTCTTTCACAGTTGAAGCAAATCGGAAATGTAATGTCATTGGCAACTGAATTGCTTTAACGTAGATAATAGAAAGTAAGTAATTAATAACGGGTGATTTTTTAAGAGCTTGAGAACTTTTTTTTAAAAAAAAACGCATAAAATTTGCAAAATCTCATCGGTTCTTTATTTGAAACGTTAGATTGGTCCATGACATTTACTTTTTGAAGATAATTTCATTTAAATGTTGACCGCGGCTGCGTCTTAGGTGGTCCATTCGGAAAGTCCAATTTTGGGCAACTTTTTCGAGCATTTCGGCCGGAATAGCCCGAATTTCTTCGGAAATGTTGTCTTCCAAAACTGGAATAGTTGCTGGCTTATTTCTGTAGACTTTAGACTTGACGTAGCCCCACAAAAAATAGTCTAAAGGCGTCAAATCGCATGATCTTGGTGCCCAACTTACCGGGCCATTTCTTGAGATGAATTGTTCTCCGAAGTTTTCCCTCAAAATGGCCATAGAATCGCGAGCTGTGTGGCATGTAGCTCCATCTTGTTGAAACCACATGTCAACTAAGTTCAGTTCTTCCATTTTTGGCAACAAAAAGTTTGTTAGCATCGAACGATAGCGATCGCCATTCACCGTAACGTTGCGTCCAACAGCATCTTTGAAAAAATACGGTCCAATGATTCCACCAGCGTACAAACCACACCAAACAGTGCATTTTTCGGGATGCATGGGCAGTTCTTGAACGGCTTCTGGTTGCTCTTCACTCCAAATGCGGCAATTTTGCTTATTTACGTAGCCATTCAACCAGAAATGAGCCTCATCGCTGAACAAAATTTGTCGATAAAAAAGCGGATTTTCTGCCAACTTTTCTAGGGCCCATTCACTGAAAATTCGACGTTGTGGCAGATCGTTCGGCTTCAGTTCTTGCAGGAGCTGTATTTTATACGGTTTTACACCAAGATCTTTGCGTAAAATCTTCCATGTCGTCGAATAACACAAACCCAATTGCTGCGAACGGCGACGAATCGACATTTCACGGTCTTCAGCAACACTCTCAGAAACAGACGCAATATTCTCTTCTGTACGCACTGTACGCATTCGTGTGGTTGGTTTAATGTCCAATAAAGTAAACTGAGTGCGAAACTTGGTCACAATCGCATTAATTGTTTGCTCACTTGGTCGATTATGTAGACCATAAATCGGACGTAAATCGCGAAACACTTTTCGAACCGAACACTGATTTTTGTAATATAATTCAATTATTTGCAAGCGTTGCTCGTTAGTAAGTCTATTCATTATGAAATGTCAAAGCATACTGAGCATCTTTCTCTTTGACACCTTGTCTGAAATCCCGCGTGATCTGTCAAATACTAATGCATGAAAATCCTAACCACAAAAAAATCACCCTTTAGAATTACAATTTTATAGTTTTATTTGTCAACACCAACAAACAATCAATCAGAATAATTCTCGTATAACACTACGGTTAATTTAAAAGTTTTTGTGCAGGCGTTTCTTCCTTGAGAATTCAGATCGTAGTACGGAAGAACACAAGTATGCGATGGGACACTTCGGAAAATTTTTGGTTACTACGTTCTCTAATTAAGTCGATTGCCTCACCAATTCCTTGCCATCTTAAAAAGTGGCGGTTCTTTCTTCGTTTTAATATTTTGTGATGTGGCCCTATCGTCGGCACTGATAATGGCTTAGCTTGCGAAGAGGCCCCTTCAAAACATGTATCATCTTTTTCCATTTAACAAATATTCCAAAAATTCTTCATCGCTATCCACAAACGTAATTTCCATCTACCGGTTTAAACTGAAGCCTAACCCATATACACTGTTTTCATTTTCAGAAGGACCTGGCATATTCCTTTCTTCTTTTAAAAATGTTGTAAATCCGTTCCGCAACTGCAGCCACAAATACGGGTATTAAATGGTCAACCACATCAATTATATTTAAAATTATTTATATTTCAAATTAAAACAAATACATAAAAAAGTCGATTTGGAAACATGAACACCTTCCTTCTCATATTATTATGGTAAAAGTTAATAATTTGCAATCTTTTTCATTAAGGTTTTTGACACCTTTTCAAAATTAATTTCATACAAACTGGTAAAGTGAAAATTGTATATTGTGAGAGCTCTGTAAGACAAAAACTTTGATATACTCGTATGTAATTAGAATGCTAATAAATTGTAGAATAAACTATTTAAAATTTAATTATACAGGGCGATCCATCACTATAAAACCACTTAGATTCCCATTATTTTAAATAACTGATTTAGAAAACTTCAAGTAATTATTACCAAAAAAAAATAAACGAAAATATGAATGTGATTCGTCATGGAAAACCCCGTTTCAGGATCCTATTATTTGAGAAAAAACATTTTTATCAAAATTGCTTAGTTACATAACTATATAACCACAGTAGCCTTTGATTAAATTTTCTCCCTAAGCCTAATAAATGAATAAGTATTTTCACTTGGAAAATACTTATCGGCCGAGTAAAAAGGCAAAATTGCAGCCTTTTCGGAGGTTTTTGTTTTCGGAAAATAGGCAGAATATTAGGCCGCCATCATGTAACGGTTGCAAATTATTTAAAAATCCTACTACTTACAGGACAAGAAAAATCGAAGAAATATGGCGAGAACCAAAAAAATATGGTTTACCAACAAATACGAGGGCTGGTTAAAGCCGTCAGTAATTTCACGAGAACTATTAAGTCCTTGAAGAGCATTTTCCAGTTCAATGTATTCCAAAACACGATCCGTCGGGCATTAAAGGATGTTGGACAACTGAATTACACAAAAATGAAATAGTTACCAAAATTATTGCCCCGACACAAAGCTGCACTATGTGAATTTATTAAGGCATATATGAGACAGGACTGGTCAAAGGTAATTGAAAAACTTTAGTTCTTTATTTATTATAATTAGCCATTCATGATGAAACAAATGTATCTGGATGAACCAGATAGTATTCAATGCTATTGGAGAGATTTTAGAAAGGAACCAATGCACTTCTCAAAGCGAAATTTTGATGGTGGAAGTCTAATTGTATGGAGGGATTTCTCTTCTGCAAGTATGCTAACTATAGCCATTCTATCAATTAGAGTGAACAGCGTTGAGTACATTGGCGTCTTAGAAGACCACCTCTTCTTACCTTTTCCAGACGAACAATTCCAGACGAAAATGCCTGGAACGAATTATGTCCCGAAACCATTGATTGGAAGTATCCCTCACAGGATTATGGCGATGGCCGAAAACAAAGAGGAACTGACGGCATATTAATTTTTTTAATTTTTATTTATTTTATTGAAGTGGTAATAAAAAGTGGTTACCATATAACAAAGCACATAATAAAGTTGAAAGATATGAATTTTTTCTACGACGACAAATCGAAGTGGATATTTTTAATATTATTGAAGTGTATTTCGTGACCGTCCCTCATTTTGCATTATTATTATTATTTTGTTATTTTAAAAAACGAAAAAACGAGTGGGTATACAGTTATGGATCGCACTGTATTAAAATACGACCTGAATAGTTTACTAGATGCTTATAATATTTGCTGCAGATGTGTGCAGTAGCATGAATCATATTATTCGTAAACAATTTGAAAGAAAAAGCAAAGAAATATACCAAAATCATGCTAGTTAGCCACAAATTAGATTAAGGGTGGTACAAAGAAAAGTTGAGATCACTGAAGAAATTGAGAAAATTGATTGAACCAAAGCACGCATGACTTACCGATAACTAATGGGAACTGTACATGACTAGAAATATATAAGTGAAATAAGGAAAACTAACAAACGAAAGTCTATTGAGTAATTAAATAAAGTTAAAACAACTCCAGAAAACGTCAAACAATCTAAAATCTAAGTTTTATAGATCAAAAATAAACAAGTAACAAATGAGGTACTGTTAAACAATAATATTGCTGGTATGGATAAAAAAGAGCGAATTGCTTCAGTTAATTTTTGTATGGATAGTGCCACAGAGTAGAGTCATATTCGCGATTTCCAACAAAGTAGCTGACATCCGGTAAGAAAAACGTGAATCGCAGTTTGCTATTAAGCAAGGAGGATCAAAACTGTCATAACAATCCATTTGACAATTCTCGTCCCTCTTGCAGACGTAGAAACCAACGTTATCTACAATCGGCGAAAATCGCCAATTCCACCAGAGTTATGTGCAAATGACTTTAATAGGCTCTCTCTATATGACATTAATTTTCAGCTCGAAGAGACTGAGAGTGAAATTATTGTCCGACATACTTCCATTGTTAGAAGGAAAACAATGTGAAATTATTAATCTTTCATTAATTAATCTTACTAATTTTACAAGGAGATATTTTCAAATTCATGAAGCAAAAATTTTCGCAATTGTGACTATTTTAAAAAATTAAAAATAGTCTTGACAACCCATTCAAGCTTACTGGTAACATGGTAATACCACCGATTAACTCATTTTCTAACGCACAGCTGACAACAGGAATAGAAAATTCAGTGACACGATTGTGTGGAAAACGAAAAATGGTGTATATATTGCACCGGAAAGTTTTTATGAAAGTCATGGCCCTCAAAACATATCACAAGGTGCTTAATCCCGATTGATATATTTTATGGTCAGTTTCCTAATTCTTTATTTGAGCGTATCACTTTTCAGACAAATATATTGACCCAAAGATCACACATCGGGCTCCGGATTTTTATTGTTTTCATAGGCCGAATAATCGATTCATATTTGCTGATGACGTGAGAATTTTGTACTAAAAAAAAAATTGTGAAATTTATAAAGCTGTGTTGAAAGGGTTAACGTGTGGAAACAATTATAGGTAATAGTAATGGTAGTATTTACAGATTTTAAGCGTGTGTTTGACACAATAGACAGAACCATTGGTTCGAAATTTATTTGCACAATGGAAAGTAAACAACAAAACTGAATGCAAGAATTTCCGGTTGTAAAATAATCAAATTAGGTATGTGATACCTTAATTTATGTCAGAGGCCGAAACTTTTGCCTTTATGTATACTACATCTGACTAAAGTTCAGGATAAGATGTTGTACTTGTTAAAAACTAATAAACTTAAACTGAATACAAATAAAACGATACGTAGTTTACCCATTTACCATCCCAGAGTCACAAACTGCGAATATCATTAACATAAAAACAAACCCAACTTGTTGACACTCAATCATCTTCCAAACTTGAGAAAATTTACAACACCATGATTAAAATTTGTCACATATACAAAACTACCGAATTTATGATTTTTATGAACAAATTGCGTTGAAAATCACTATTTTTATCACTCGCATCGGGCTCATAAACTACTAGTTAAATTATAGAATGCAAATTATTGAGAAAAAACCAAGAGCACCGATTGATTGAATGTGTAACAACAGTCCAAACCAGAGGAAACCAATAAGGAAATATTATGACTTCGAAAGTAGTGTAAGATAAGAAAATATTACACTACTTTCGAAGTCATTTAGCCTAGGGGAAATGATGCTATCTGTAGATAATCACAGGATTCGAGAAGGATACGAACCCTTGTTTGAATCGGTTCCGATTTACCAATCGTGTTATCACGTAAAAAGTAGTTAGTCGAAAATTTAGATTTAACCTCAGTCATAACGTGGATTTTCACATCGATGGGCAAACAAAACAATGTGAGATAGAAATAAAGTATCTAGATTTGATTTTTGATGGACATTTTAGTATGCGCAGCGATGTAGGTTATAAATATAAAAAAGTGCAAACAATTTCTTTGTTAGCTAGGATATCTAATAAAACTACATTTGAGTCTCTATTATATAAATCAATCTATTATATAAATCAATTATTGTACCACATTTTTAAATTGTGCAACATTACTAATAATGTGCGCAAACAACAGTAAAAAGAATAAGCAACCACCACTCTAGGTTGATAAGTAAAGAGGGTCACCGGGAAATTTACTAACTTGCCAACAATAAAGAACACTTCTGCTTAAGTTCGAAATACAGAACAGCTCCAGCTAATTATGGGATGATGCATTCCTAATTACAACAGGAAATAAAGAAACATTCCACACTCGTCGACCAATAGAGCGGCGGTCCCAACCTTTAGAACAACTGTACAAGCTCAAATTCGGCTCCAACCAGAAATGTGGAACACCGCTAGAATTCCCCGGAAGTGGAAAAAAACCATAACAATTCAATATGCATCATAAAATATAGAATACGTAAGCACTGTCAAGTATCACCAAATTACAAATTTTTAGTACCTGTGTAAAATCGGTACTCGAGTATGACATGCAAATGTAAGTAGGAGGGAAGAGATTCAAAGACTTCAGGTATTTATAAATTAATGTGTTGGATGTCTGATAAAATGCCTCGGTTCAAGTATCGTTTGCGACAAAACAAACAGACTGATTAATTACCGAGAAAAATACCGGACAAGTGGTGCAGTGGTTAAAGCTTCGGCACCTGGACCGGGAGGTGCTGGGTTCGAATCCCATCAGAGGCTAGATGCAAATCGAATTTTCATCATCGATTACGATCGGTGATGCTAATAAATACAACTAAGACCCTCTGATGGACCGCAGAATTCCGTGTCACGCGCCGACCCACCTTCCATGTTAATGTACAGGTTGGCATGGAGCTTGCAATGTGCAGGTGGTATACTGTAGTTGTGTGAGTAGGTGAAGTAGGTGGGTTAATGATGTGGAGTGAATGAGTGGTATCACAATGGGCCTAAAAATTGGCCTAAGTGTGCAGTAAGCAACCACTGAAACCTAACCTACCGAGAAAAATTCCTAATGATATAACAAGAATGTGGTTAGAATGGAATCCGCAGGGGAAGCGAAAATGAGGAAGACCAGCAATGACATGCAATTCGGTAAAATAAGAAGAACTAAGGTCAATGTCCTACAATAGAGTAAGAAAAGCGGAAGTAAAGGTAAAAATTAACCATCACTAATTAGAATATTTAGGTGGCCATAACAAAATTTTAAAATTCACCATTAAATACATTTTTTTTTCGAAAACTTATGTACGACTAATATGAAGTAAACTAATGACTATTACCAATTTGTTTCTGATTACATTCAGTTTTTCCTCTGGGGAAATTGCGGAAAATAAATTATTTAATCAAACACCCCTTAATTACTTTATAAACTTAATTCCTTATTCAATATTTAAGTATTTGTACTTACTCTTCTATTGGAATAACAAATACATCGAAAACACTCACCTAAAATTCTTAAATGTTTGTCATACCGCATCACATTTTATGTGAGATTTTACTATTTTTTTGACAAACCAATTTCTTAAATTTAGTTGTTTCGAAATATTTCAGCTTGTCGGTAGGTATGTATCCTATCCTCAAACATTAAAGAAATTACATCCTCCCTAATTTGAAAGTACATAGCAATTTTTTGTTGTTGCTTTTAAAACTATTTTCCATTAAAACATAAATAAAGGTTGTAGTAGTGTTTGTGTATTATGTATATAAGTGTGATTTCTATCTACTCAAAACTATTGTCTTTTGGTGTGCGCTTTCAAGAGAGTGCTTAGTATTTGGAGTATGTGTTATACACATAGTACACTTTATACCAACAGTTTGTTTATGGATTTTTCGGTGTTTTTGTGTTTGGGAAAATGGGGTAGTTATTTTCCTGTATATAATAAGAGAGTGTGAATAGAATTGTGGTTAAATCTAAATTTTTTTAACAATTTTTTTTTGTCTTAATCACGCTGCATGACTATAGTAGGTACACAGTAGAGTTTATTTTGGTATTGTATGTTGGTTTTGATATCGCAATTTGTCTGAATTGTAAAGCTTTTCCCTGAAAAAGCTTATTTAAAAATCAAATCAAAATTTGATACATAAAAGAATTAATTTAAGCTTAACCTAACCGGAGATCTAACCGGGAAAAAATATGTACTTTTCGTTTAATACTAAAATTCAAAATTATAATGGCCCGCTAGTTTTGTGGAGTGGGAAAACCACACGAGCGAGTAATTGTCGCAGAAGTATCATTTTCAATGTTACTATTTCCACGTTTTATAAAGAAATGCGACCACAAATTTTGTTCAAAACATCAATTTTATAAAAGAAACACATTACAACATTTATAAGTTTTCAAATGTATTTATAAATGTACTGATAACATTGAAATGTCAGATTGGGGAAAATTATGGAGAATTTTATGGAAACTGCGCGGTGCTCTATCACAATTTCGATACAAGTGCATCTACCTATATATATACAGTAGGAGAAGTGAATAAAAAATGGAAGATTCCAAATATAATGAAATCGGCAAAGTATTCATGTATTTGTATAATATTTCAGCATGGCAGATTTCGTGTTTGTCAATAATTTGGAGGAGAAATTAAAAATAGGAGAGTTTCTGTTAAATGTGTCTGTGTACTATTTCACATGTAATAAGAGTAACAAATTTTGTTTTTTTTTGGGATGTTGTTGGGAAAATAGAAAATTGATATCTTTTTTCCAGTGATTTTGTCTTGAATATTGATTAATTTAGGTTTTACATCTTTTTCTCGTGCGGCTTGTTGAATGACGAAAATTATATTTTTTGTTATTGGTTTAGACGAGTATTTTACAAACAGCACGTAGTTTGAAGAAAAGTTAAAAAATGATTAGGTTCAACAAGTAATGGAATTTACATTGGTATTTCTAATGTATGTAGAAAAATAATTTGTATGAAGAGAAATAAATGTAATTATCAACACGAGCGAAGAAACACAAAACCTAAATTTGGTGAAGGTGTATAAACCAAAATGTGTATAATTCGCTAAAAGTATATAATCCGGAAGGCCTTGGAAATGGTTGTTTTCATTTACCTATGTACTACGAATGCGATATAAAAAAGTTATCCTCACATTCCGCGAACAAATAGTTCCTCGAAGATGAACGTTTAGGTATTAGTAGGATACTCAATAATTTGCATAGAAAAAAATTGAAAATTAAATTTGATTAATAATTCTATAACAGTCAATTAATTTCAAAAGTATGTTTTAAATTTGTGTAATTGTAGCAGTTTGTGCATTTTTGTACCTTTTACGATTTTTAGTCAATTAATTTAAACTTTTGCATACTTCCAAAAGTCGCATAGATTAAAAATAAATATTACGAAATCGCCAGTAGGTCAATTTTGGTCCCAAAATAAAATATGCGGTTACAATAACCACAATCTCATAGTAATGGTTGTTTTGTGTGTGTTAGTGCACAATTAGTTTTTTCAAAGCGGCATTAAAGATTTAATAAAACCTAATATTCAATAAAAAAATATTTTATATTAAATAAAATATTATTTCAAAATTGTGTTGAAAATGGGCGGAATTATTCCTTTTTTAAATTATGAAAGGAAAGTTAAAACACGACGGTATAACGAATACTTAAGGAATACAATAGGCTCATTCAATATATCGAACCGATGTTAAATTATATGTGTCTACCGGGTGACCGACACGAAGTGATACCAACTTCAGACTGTCATTGCTGTCAAACCAGTGATGATAGAGTGCTCAAATTTACACTAATGACAGTTCATTCCATTGTTTACAAGCGTACAAAAGCATTTTAGTGGGAAATATTCAGAAAAAAAGTTATCCGCAATGGAATTCAAACGTAATGGTGTGATTGCTCTATATTTGGCTGGAAAACCACAGCCGCAGAATGTTAACCAGTTAAAACATCTCCATGTGAATAAAATGTTTGTGTATCGCACCATAAATCGTTATAACGATATTGGCAGGATTGCAAAACGCCATGGTGATGGACCGACGCACTGCAACATCGCCCGGTATCATTAGGAAGGTGAAGGCCAAATTGGTTCGGAATCCGCGCCGCAGCGGCAGAAAGATGGCTCGTAAGGCGAACATGTCGCTCGAACGGATGCAGCACATATTAAAGGATCATCTTGGACTAAAGACCTTGAAATCCCATAAAATGCATGGTTTCATCGATGCTCAAAAAAAAGTTGGAGTGGAAAGAGCAAAGGAGTTGTTACACTTGCACGAAAGTGGCGATTTGCCGAATTTGGTTTTTTCCGATGAGTCACCGTTTGTTATTAAGCAATATGTGAACAAGCAAAACGACCGAATTTACTTGCCCGGCCGTTCTACTGAAAATTTAGACCAACGGATTGCCACTCGAAACCAAGCGCCACTGATGGTGATGGTTTGGGCCGCCGTTCATCTTTCGTTTTTTCGGATCGTGGCATCAAGATAAATGCTCAAATTTATCGGGACCATGTGTTGGAGGGAACGTTGCAGCCTTGGGCACAAAAACATTTCGGCCGTAGAGCCTGGACATTTCAACAGGACTCGGCGCCGAGTCATAAAGCGCGCGTCAATCAATATTGGCTATGAAACAACGTTCTGCGGTTCATTTCCACTACCCAATGGCCACCAAATTCACCGGATGCAAATCCGCAAGATTTCTGTTTTGGGTATTTTGAAGAGCAAGGTTGGGACAAAAAAATGACAAAGTGTCGATCATCTCAAGCAAGTGCTGTGCCGGGAATGGGCAAAAATACCGCAGAGCCACTTTCGTGCTACATGCAATAGTTTTGTCGGCCGTTTGAAGGCCATAATCCCGGCTAAGGGTGGCCAAATCGAAAACTGCTAATGCAATTCGAAAATTTAAATATTTGTGAACATTTTTTACTTTCATTCAATAAAATTTATAAAAAAAAAATTCTGTGGCGTTTTGTTTTGGTAACACATCGTTCAGCCACCCTGTATTTTAATTAGGAAGACAAAAATATTACAAACTACCGTATTTGAATAAGATACAAAATACCGACCAAACGGCACTGTGGTTAAACTTTTGGTGTTTTTATCGGGGGGTATCGGGTTCAAATCCCGATTTAGGGGCAGGATGCAAAAGAGAACTTTCATCATCAGATTACGATCTGTGTTTAAAAGGAACACAACTATGACCCCATCTTCCATGCAATGTGCAGTCCTCGAATTGGCTAGCAACGGCATAAAAATAAGGACGGGAAAATCGAACCGCGAAACAGTTGGAAGCCTCGGCCCCAGAACACATTGGAAAGATAAAAAAACATATAAAATTAATATATTTTATTTACAAGTTATATTCTTTTTTACTGTTTCATCGAAGTTTATCGATTTCCGAAAAATTAAATACACAACAAAAACATGAACAAAAATGCGCCTGTTTCAATCAAATGACCTTGTAACAATTGCAATTCCCAGTCAATGAATCCTGCGGTCATTGTGTGGTCTTTATATTGTGCTCTATTTAATCGAATAACCTTTAACCTAAGAATGTAGTGTATTCTAACAAATCAGAAACAGCCTGTTCACTTTTATATAACATCGATTTTGTATGTGGAAATAAAAATCGAATCCTTTTGTAAAAACCAAAAATGAACACTGCCTTGAAAATGTTACTTTTCGATTAATATTTTGTAGAAGTAACACAAAAGAACCGAGAAACTTTACGCCACTCGATTTTGAGGAATATTTAAGAAAATTTTCAAAATTTGGTTAGGCAAACATTTAGGAATGTGAACATATGAATAGCAACAACGAATGTCTTAAGGATTTTCGAGAATAAGCAACGACCAGGATTCTGGATTTTTTAGTATTTAAAATTAGATGACAAACGCATCTGATATATCCCCAATCTGGGAATTAAAAGAAGTTAATGAAATCTAAAATTTATTGATTATATACTCGTAAGCTCTAATTTTAACGACCAGCCAGTCATCTTCGATGAGATTGATATCTCCAAAAAATTATTAGTGTTAGCGCTATAAGATACTTCTTCCTAACATTATAATGCTCTGATAGATATGAAATTGCTAAATTGCTTTCGTGTCCCACATACTTATTCTTACTTCCATCATTTTCATGTGAGCTAAATTTTCGCTTAAACTGTTATTCTATTAACCTAAATAAACTAGTGTCGAAAATCAACTCAACAAAATGTGTGACAAATTATATTAGCATTAATATACAAACAACGTTAGTTTTTCATATCCTAAAATGCAAAATACGCGAATTTACGCTACTTTACATAAACAACTAAACTAAAACAATATCTATCCTCCGTGCTCTTGTAAATCGCCCCTCCTACAAAACATGAAAGACAATTTCGGTCGTAGATTTTGAATATTTAATTTTCACAAGACTTTTACACCTTTGCTAAATTAACATGGGGTCGATTATTCATTTGAACCTTTTTGTAACTTTTTTTTGCTTAACTTTGCTTTTCGTGTTTGTGTTATTTTTCTGAATTTAATGATAATTTGAAATGAAAATATGGATTTGTTATAAATTTACATAAGAATTATATCAATTTTGGGGGGTCTTCAGTTCGTTTTTTTCTTAATATTTTATATACGAGATACGGTGGATTGTACGTGAGTTGAATTTTTTATTAAAAGAAATCAGCATTATTCTCGCATCTGCTAGAAGAGACACACGCGCGCACTTTGATTTTCAAGGTTTACGCTATTTGTACATCTAGATGGGTTTGAAATAAAATTTAGCGAAGTTTAATTAAAAAATTTCGAGACAACACGCTTTTCGAAAAAATTTGGAAAGATTGATCCACATGTAATAAAGCTTCAAAATTTTTTTGGTATCATTGTGATTATTTAAAATCGTTTTATTTTCTTTATATCGAAGTGCTTATTTTGTTACTCACCACTCTTTGCACAAACACGCAATACGGTAAGTTTTCAAAAACAAGAGTGGTGTACATCGCTCAGAAGATAATGGAATCAAAATTCGAATGACGAGCTTTGTTTTCTAAAATTCTAAATCAGCACAACCTCTCCAATAGATACACAAATTTGAGGTGTGGCAACTAACACAAGTAAGTATAGTCCGCTAGGCAAACAATTTAATTTTACAATGCAATCCAGGCATATAAACATCAAATGCGATATCAGGCTTATTATAACTGCCAACTAAAAAGCCGTTCATTACCCAACTAAACAGAGCTTATGCTATGTAATTGAAATTGTGATAAAACTTAGATTTATATAAGTATAAACGTGTCAAATCTACCTATACATGGTGGCCAGATTCGACATGCTAATCCATTAACGAATGATTCCTTGACTAATTTTGAGTAACCAATTTCCTAGTAGTGCGGGGGTTTAATTTCAACAAGGACTAAACCACAGGTACTCAAAAAACTTACTAAAGCATATTACAATTAAGTACAACTTCTAAAGAATTCAACCAAAATCAATCAAAAATGGCTTTTCGAAAGCATAAGGAAAATATTTTTTTATTTACAGTTAACAGTCGTGTTTTCATAAGTTTATTGCTGTTGAAATTAGAAAAACAGAAAAACTACTAAAACTTTTTGGGAAATTCAGCTTTTTCTGATCACCATGAATTTTATTTTGATTATTCATATTGAAATACAAATTCACCAAACAAATCCTGTACTTACTTCTTACAGTTTTAAAGATTCACATTTAACTAACGCGAATTGTATAGGCTGACACCCTATTAAATAAAACAGTAATACTAATTATGTGAACCTAATAAAATAAATTGGTACATTAACTCCGATCCTCTTTGCGATAAAATATCACGCAGTAAATATGTGAGATTTATACAAGCAATCTGAGGCGGCAATTAAAACAACGTTATTGTATAAACAAAAGAGGTAAGAATCTAACAATTCAGTTCCTGCTAAATGGGTTTGAACCTTCGATGGCTATCGAAACATCACGTCACACCTCCCAAGACTGCGAGAGACTGGAAACTCTAGGTACAATCGAATGGAGCAACATACGGTACTTAGTCTTATCAGTACACAGAGATTGTTTTTACGTTTAAATGTGGAACGTAGAAATTTTTTAAAAATTAAATTAGTATTTAACAGAAATTAGAAGTCATCTAGAAATTACCAACTTTCATTATTTGCACGCGTGAGAATCTAAAAGTCCGAACAGGCCAAAAACCCAAGTCCCCTCTCAACATCGATTCAGTGTAACTGTTTCGGCTGGCGTAATTGGTAATAAGCTAATTTTTGTTCCACCAAGACTAAACAGTGTAGTAACGCATTTGTAATGTTTACAAAACAAATTACCAGAACTACTGGAACAGGTTCCCGTGACTCATAATTTTTTTTACCAATATGATGATGATCCGAGTCGTTATGGCAGATGGCTTACAGCAATTTACAAACCATACGTTTATTCGCAATACACGCAAAAACTATAAGTTTTTTATTCTAAATTTTAAACAAAAGTACTTAACGTACTGCCGGATTGCCGGATTCTATCTTTTCGTGATAGTTGGAACACTTTCATTCTTATTTGCAAGTAGTTATGGTTTACTACTACATGATTATATGCAGATATTATGGGCATTAATCGCGATAAGCATTCGAGTAACCTCCGTAACAAAAGTTCGAAATCTTCATACCAAAAATTAAATAGAATTCATTCGTTTTCCTGCTTTAGTGTGGTGCCACCTTTTATGAAATTTACTCAAAGCCCCATCATCGAATTTATCTTCGATTTCACTAATAACTAGGGGAAACTTAAAGGAATTCGTTGAAATTTAGCCTAGGCCAGAGTATAGCATTGCAACAATTAAATATTTATGGGCAAAATTATCGTAAACTGGGTAAACCCCTCCCTTTTGATAAATGTTTACCTGATTTGGGTGTCGACTCCTTACGGGAAAAAAACATTTTCGTAATAATTTATGTCAAAAATAAGCATGGCACAATTACAAATAACAGCGATTATTCTGCGAGTGTCTTCAAATCGTTGAAACTTGGAAATATTCATAATAATTTGAAACGACTGCCACGAAATTCATTTATATATTATTTCAGATAGTTTGATAGTGTTGCCATCGTTTAATGGACACTACCCGTTTTAATTGACACTTAACCAATATAAGTCTTCAGAGCCTTTCAAGACAAAAGTTCGTAACAATTGAAGTTTTCTTTTTTTGAACCAAGGGATGTTACTAGAACAAATGAAGAAAAATAGTTTTGTAAGATATAGGGGTTACAAATAAGTTTTGAGCGATTTACAAAATATGACTAACTAGTAATAAATCGCATCGGGCCATCTTGTAACTACGAGTATATTCATGTTAAAACGTAATCATTTCCCTCGAAAAATCAGTATGCGTCATTTCACCGAAGTGTAAACCACATAATTTTTTGTGGTCTGCTTGCCAATCTTTGTGCCAACTTAACCCAATTTGCGGGAAACTCCATCGACAAAACATGCGAGTACTGGTTCCGCCGTTTTAAAAGTGAAGAGGAGCTCGAGAGAAACTCGCTGAAACTTTGAGTGACTCAGCAAGCGATTCAAAACCGTCTCAGGACCATGTATGGTGCAAAAAAAGGAAATTGGATATTATCTCAGGCAAAGAGATGTCGAACGCCGTTTTTTAACGTACGGACACAACTGCTCCACAGAGAAAATCGGAAGAGTTTTGTGCATAGAATCGTGACGGGGGCAAAATACGGCAACCCAAAGCGCAGAAAATCGAGAGGTAAACCCGGTCATGCATCAACTTCAACTGTCAAACCGAATATTCATGGCAAGAAGCTAATTCTGTACATCTGGTGGGATCAGTTCAGATTGATCTACTATGAGCTACTCCAGCCTAACGAGACCATCACTGGAGAACGTTATTAACAACAATTGATGCAATTAAGCCAAGCATTGATGCGCAAAGGCCCACAATATGCCGAAAGACATAACAAAATGATCTTTCAGTACGACAACGCTCGGCCACATGTTGCAAGTCATCAAGGAAATTTTGAAGGCGCTTCAATGGGATGCCCCACCCCTCTCACCAGATATTGCTCCTTACGACTACCACTTGTTCCAAGAAGTCATAAATTGAGTCGATTCTTCGATCGCCTCAAAACACGAGGAGTCTACGCGAAATCCGTATGCTGCCTGAAAGATCGGAAAAAGTCGTAGCTAAGATGGACAATACTTTGAATAAAATACATTGTACCAGTTTCTCTAGATAAAGTTTCGAATGAAGATTGAAAAATGGTAAATGACTACAAATTTTGTCATTAAAAAATCATTTCGTCAAAGTATCAATTTGTATAATAAATTTCATTTTTACAACTCACATCTGTTTTGCAACTCTTTTTAGCGATGAATCCCGACTTGAAGCAATGACGGAGAATGTTAATTTCGTTAGACGAAGACCCAAGGAACGTTACAGTGATGAAGCTGTACAGAAAAAATGACACACCCACCACCAGTTATGATCTCGCCATGCATAATCGCGAATGGCACTGAACCTCTGTATTTCGTGGAGGGTACCATGAATCAAGTACAATCTAAAACGGTTGTTGAGATTGTATTTTTGCCTTTCCTAAACTGACTAAATGATGAAGAAAGGCCATACATCTTCATGCAAGATGGAGCACCGTGTCATACAGCGAAAAAAATAAACACTCTGTTTCAAGAGCATAGCATACCTCTTTTGCCATGGCCCGGAAACTCACCCGATCTAAATCCGATCGAAAATCTATGGAGCATGTTGAACAAGGTTGTGTACTTATCCCCGAACCCAAGAATAGCTGTTCTGAACAATAATATTCACAGACATTGGCAAGAGAACTAAAAACTACAAGAAATGGTAAAAACTTGTATTTCCAGTATGCCAGCTAGCATTAGCGCAGTCATTAAAGCCAAAGAAGGATTAACAAAATATTGATGTAATATCTACTATATATAAAACGTAAATAAACATTTTGTATTAGTAATATGTGCCTGTTTCTATATTGTTCCTGATAAATTTGAAAAAATATCAAAATCTAAAGGTGGCTCTAATTCAATTGCCAGGTACTGTAAATGTAAAACATGAAATTGGAGTCTTATTACTTCGACTATTAACGTCAAATGATAGATAACACAAATGATTTTTTGTAAAAAAAAAAATTAAAGCTCATTAATAATAAAATTAAGTACTAACCACGAGGATGGAGTGAGAAGTCTGGTAAAAATTAAACAATAAATAATATTTTCGGCCAAAAAAAATTAATTTTCAATGTAGTCGCCTTTTAGCTCGATACACTTAGTCCAAACGTTTTTCCAATTTGTCGATCCCTTCCGAATAATACGATTTCTCCAACGCTTCAAAATAAGCCATTGTTGCATCGATGATCTCCTCATTAGAGCCGAATCTCTTTCCGCCGAGCCATATCTTCAAGTTCGCAAACAGGAAATAGTGGCAGGGAGCTAAGTCTGGAGAATATGGCGGATGTGGAAGCAATTTGAAGGGTAATTCATGGATTTTGCCCATGGCAACTATACACGTGTGCACCCGTGCATTGTCTTGATGGAAAACAACTTTTTTCTTCGCCAAATGCGGTCGGAAACACGACCAACATCAAAACGTCGTTGAAACGGTCCAATAAGTTGCAGTAATATTCGCCGTTGACTGTTCTCCCCTTCTGAAGGTAATCGATATGGATTATGCCGCGTCCATCCCAAAAAATTGTAGCCATGACCTTGTTGGCCGATAAAACCGCCTTAGCCTTCTTCGGCGCAGATTCGCCCTTAGAAGTTCATTGTTTAGACTGTTCTTTGGTCTCCGTTGTATAGTGATGGATCAATGTTTCATCCACAGTTATGAAACGACGCAAAAACTCTATTACGCTTGAACATCGCCAAACCTGCCTCTGAAGTTGTCGCGTTTTTGGCCAATTGTAAGTGAACGCGACACCCAATGCACGGATAGCTTTTTCATATTCAAATGTTCGTGTAATATATTGCGCACACGTTCATCTGAGATGCCTACTATCTCAGCTATCTCGTGCACTTTCACTCTGCGGTCTTGCAATGCCGTATCATGAATTTTGTCAACCATTTTTGGCGTGGTTACTTCATTTGGGCGTCCTGAACGTTCGGCATCAGTTGTGCTTGTACGACCACAACGAAAATCAGTAAGCCACTTGTGAATAATTTTCATCGATAGTGAAGAGTCCCCATAATATTTATCAAGCTTTGTTTTGGTTTGCGTAATGGTTTTTCCACGCAAAAAATAATGTTTAATTTACACACGAAATTCACTTTTTCCATGTTTGCAAAAAACAATGGGTTATCTGTTTTCAATGGCTGTCAAAACTGAACTGAGAGATGTCTGAAAATTTTAATTTTGTCTAGTGACAGATGGTATTGATACATGATATCTTGCGATTGTGACTTCTATTGGAAAAAACACACAAAGTTGAATTTTCATAATAAGGGTTGAAAATCAGTTATAAACACAATATTTTTAAAATGATATTAAATAGAATTAATTAGTTATTTTTGTGCATATAGTTTTGAATGAAACTTATAAAAATAGTTTCTTTAAAACAAAATTCGCTACTAACCACACAAACAGAGGTAATCGAAGTGGTTCTGAATTAGTATTTGGTTTCTTAACCAATCTTAAGCCAGATTGATCCGTAGGGGCCCAGATAATTAATTTCAAATGCTTAAGCATTGTGGATTACACTCAATGATATTCTCTCTCAAATAACAAAAAATTTAGAGCTTTTCGGGCATGTGGCTAAGTAAAATTGGTTTCTTACATCAAATACTAATTCAGAACCACTTCAATCGCCTCTGTGCGATTTATTTTAAAGAAATTAATTTTATAGTTTCACTCAAAACTTTTACAAAAGCTAAATTTTTTATTTTTAATGTAGTTTAACATATCACTTTGGAGCATCACTGGATTGTTAGACACAATGTTATCCATATTTAATGAACCTAGGCGTTAACGCGAAAACATAAAAATGTATCTTATCTTACCGCTTTCGAACCTATGATAAATTGCATGTATAAGACGACAGAATAAAATAATAAAGTACACAATAAACAATTCTTAATTCGATAGAAAAGGTAAAATACTAATAAATGATTTTTAATATAACCGTTTAACTATATTTCACAAATAGTTGATAACTTAAAGTAAACGGTTTTATAGTTTCTAGAACGCGCTCTCAACGGTGTAACAATGCATCTGAGCAAAAGAATCCTGCCTACTCTGACGTGAAGCACAAAATACATTAATAAACACTAGAGAGGCCACGGTCCAAGGTTTACGAGGATTAAAAGAAATTTTTACACTCGGAGTTTCGGGGTATCCAATGGCAAGAGCACCGTAACTCGGCTAAAGGTCGATAAACTTAGAGCTTGAAATTACCGCACTAGAACTGGTTTAAAAAAGTAACGCAGTCTAATCAATTTCTACCTATAACACAATCCCTTACCATATATTGATGCTTTAGACTTTTAAAGCATTCCTCAATAGATTTTAATATGATGTATCTTCAAAGTACTCTACGTAAAAGAAAACACTAACTAAATACCGCAAAAATAATGCTCACATTTGAGAATCCAGGATTTGAAATTTAAGAGGGCAGAAGTAGTCTTAAAATTATATAAAATCTCGTGATTTTAAATACTCTTATTTATTGGATAAATATGAAATTAATTTATTAAATAAGTTTCTTAAATTAATAAATTTCGAAGAAAATATGGTTCTTGGTGACAACAGATTCCGATAAATCAGGTGTATGTGAAAATGTGAAATACATAGGTGAGAATGAAAATTTTGGTTTATTTTAAAAGCATGTAAACTAATTCTTCAAATATAGATATTAAATTTAATTAATTTCAAGACCCGATACACGTTCATAACCAATGTCACATTGTAACGCTTAAGACCATTAAATTTTTATAGTAATTTTTTTCCTACGCAAAACTGTGTTTTAAAATTAAGGCAGCTTAACTTGATTGAGAGTCCAAAAATAGACTTAAATAAAACAAAATGGCATATTTAATTATTATTTATTTGTTTTAGAGGATAGACTCCAGTATAAAATCAAAGAAATGTGCTCGATAATTTCCATAAATGTCCGAAATTTGATTTAAAATTTTATCGTTCTTGAGGCCGAAAATTTTGATGAGTATTCAGAATTTTACTTGGTAAAAGAAAGTACGTAAACGTGAGTAATGATTGGCCTTCGAAGGCCATTATATCCAATAGCTAATAATTTCATTTATTTTTTACGCGCAAAAATTCAAATTAGCTGTAATTTTGCAGCCGGATGATTATGATGCATTCCTATTTTTAAAAATGTTTTAATAGATAATTCATTTTATAACAAGCCATTCACAAATGGCAAACAGAATTAGAATAACATTATAATGTCTATTCTGAAAACCTCCTAATAAACACGTTTAACAAAAAAGGATATTTCCCAATCGATACAATCAAAAATAGCAGGTATAATGAAAACACAACAACAAATTAAAGTATATTTGTTCAGTTACATATTGTGACATCCAGTGACATGTTATTTTATAGATTATACATAAAATATTGATAATAGTAAAAAAAATCGAATTTAGTAAATAAAATAGTTACGTGTTCTGCTAATTGCATCAATCATTAAAATTGTTATCACGTTCAACTACACACACTAGCACAAATTACATAAAACACATTAGAATAATATTTTATATATGTGTTGACCAATTTTGATTGATTGACATACATCTATAAATGTTAATGTTCTTTTATTGTTCATTAAAAAACTAAACATTAATTAAGATGTTAATTTGTCATTTGGGAGAAATGATATCCATAATCGTATATGTAATAAAAATTAAGAAAAACTTGTGAAGATATATACTCGTACAACAGTACTAATTACATATATGTAGCTTGTGTCATGTGTGTGATCGGGTTCTAAATTACATAAACCAATACTACTAGAATTTGGCAAGTGTACTATATTATTGTATAGACGAGGATGGGACTTTCCCATTTTTATGTCTCGATATCGATTACTGGTGCCAATTATAATAATATTTTTTTCCTTTACTGTCGATGGCTTCATTTTTATGTTTTCGTTTAAGGGGTTTGGTTGGTGTATATTTTATATTTATGGCATTTTATTTACATTAGACTAATTAAGGAAATTTAATGAATTGATATGTATTAAAGAAAAAGTTAATAAAGTTTGAATAGCTGTCATAAATTTGATTACATCATTATCTTACACTCTTTTTATTAATAAAAATCGTGGGTTGCGTTTACAAGTAACTAGAAGCTTTGACAAAATAAAATATTATTAAAATAACTATAAAGATTCTGAAGTTATTTCCATGGGAATCCTAGAATATACGAAAATTTTTAAACCACACTCAATTTAAACCTAACCTAACTTAAATTAAAAGTAAATTACGCTTATAAAATTAAAATAACAAATTTAAATTTTTGCTGGTTTGATTATGTTAAACTACATATGAAAGCACCTTTGTCCGTTTAGCCTTATATTTCAAAATACATTGATCATTTTCATGAAACTGACATAAGCCATTAGGCCAAGCACAACTTGTTATAGAGGGTGAACGCCATGAAGGTTTCCTACGTTTTGTTTGTCTAACTTTATGAAAAATGAATTTCTTTCAATCAAATATTTTATTGCTCGCAAATATTTTATTTTTATTTGCCGCGTTTATTCCCCGGCTAATTTGTCAATTCTAGAAAGGGCATTGTCATATAAAATCTACATGTTAGCAGGATGTGTTGCGGGATCGTTACGTTTCTATTGGTGCTACATTTGTGAGCATTTCTAATTTAACTGTGAAATAAAACCTGTAAATCTCTAATTTAACTGTGAAATTTTTCTGTTATTACTTTCGCAAATTGCAAACGGTTTCTTGGTATGAACTTTGCTCTTTACATTTTGTCACAAAAATAAGTCTGAATGATGTTGAAATTCACAGTCAAAGGCCAATTGACACCACCATTCCTTGCGATAATTTCTTGTGGAAACAGGATCTCTCAGTAATTTCATTGTACCATTGACTGTATGTGAAGTTGCTTCATCGTAACGCCAGACACATAGCACATTTTTTATTGCCCAGACTAGACTATTTTGTTTCTAAACGTATCCATTTATATTGAAATGAACTTCAACTATCCTAATGATTGTCATGCAAATTTAGGTTCATGTGACTATGGAGAACGGATTCAACGAAGTAGCCTCGCGGACATTTCTAACTAACAATTGGACAACATTGGAAGAATTTCTCCTGATATATGTTTAACTTTCCAAAAAATAATCTCAAGATAATCGGTGGACGGGTTTCATGACTACCTTCAATACATTGTTTTATTTAATATTACACCTGATTCAGGGATCATCTAATAATTTGTCTATCTCAAATTAATTTCTCGGTTGACGAAGTATAATCTATTGGTTACTTCATACCGAAATAATCGCCGTACGTGTTTCCTTGCTTGTTTCTCTATTTCCTCGGTGACGTATTCTATCTTTATGTCACTATCAAGGCTGTCATTTCTAATGTGACATGGGACTTTTATTTTGAAATCATTGTATCATTTGTACATTGGTCATGTTGCAACAACCCCAAAGTTAGATTCCATAGGTCCATACTGGTTTTAGTATTTGTCAGTAGAAACAATTTGTTATGTATTGTGAGTTCATTTCTACCCAGCTAGTAAATTTTCCTATATTTTATGTTTAATTCATCTTATGTGTTTTTTCGGTTCCGCGAAAATTCTGCTACAAAATTCCGCAGAAATAATGCAGCAAACAATTCGTCGAAAAACATATGTATATGGAAACTACAATTTTACAATAACCAGACGTGAGTGGACACAATTTTTAAAATAACAATTCATCGAAAGAAAATGTTAATCTAAAAGTTTTGTTTGTACAACAGTACTTGCTGGTAGAGATTTCCTATGGATATTTGGGAAATTATCGAAATAAACTTATATCGATATTAAATAGATTCTGAAGCGGATTATTGTCATAAGGTGCGTCATTTATTTGAATCAAACTGAATTGTTATAATAATTCGATCATTTCGGAAACTCGGAGTACAAGTAGTTAGACCCAAGTACTAAAATAAATGAAAACGCGAACATTATTGGAGCAAATTTGATGATCGAAATTTTTTTTTTATTATGATGGGCTCGAGTTTAGTTTGAAAATCTGCATCTAACTCTACGTCACATTATAGGCCGCATTATAGCCTCTGCATGTACCACCTTCCCTGAATTTGGTAGGTTTCTCTCTTCTTCAGAATGGCCTCCTATATCGTTTTCGGCTCCATACTTTCCATTTACTCTAGGAGTTATTCGCCCATAGCCAAATATGAAACACCGTGGCATGAGATATTGTTCAAGAGTATTTTTAAATTTTGGCGCATCACTTGACGTCAAAACTCGCATCTCAGCTCCTAGTTAATAAATGATCAAGCGGCTTAGACAGAGGAAGAACCAAGCATACTAATGTTAAATAACATATTTAAGTGAATTAGTTGGAATTTATCAACGCGTAAGACAGATAATTTGAATTTATAGAAAATTATAAATTGTGATGATCCAGTGTAATTTGGTGAAATTAATTCTTGACCTGCAATAAACATCTGTAAGGCTCAAAACGCGATTACAAACCATTACACGGCAAGTAAAAATTCCAATAAAACCAAACACTTACCTATTTATAATAACCTAAAACTACTAGTCCTACGCGGGTTGTCTAAAAAGTTTCCGACCTAACAAAGATAAAATAAATTTTTCTCGGCGTACTCAGTGTCTTTCTCTGCAAAACAGTTGCTTACGAAGGTGACGGCCTCCTCATTCGACAAAAATCTCTGTCCTTCGATCACACTCTTCAGTTTAAGGCACAAAAATTCGCTTGGGGCTGGATCTGGTGAGTAAGGAAGGTGGTCAAGCAGTACAAATTAATTTGTACTGCTACGTAATTCGTGGATTTTCGCCATGGCAACCGCTGATGTGTGAGACGGCACATTATCTTGGTGGAGTAAAATTTTTCTTTCTGCTAATGTGGTCGTTTTTCCGCAATATCTGCCTTCAGCTTGTCAAGTAATGATGCGTGGTATACCGCTGTAATTGCTTTCCATTTTTGAACAAATCTATTAAGATAACTCCGTTACTGTCCCTGAAAACAGTCACCATCACTTTGCCAGCCGAAGGAATAGCCTTTGCCTATTGTGGAGCCGATTCCCCCTTGACAGTCCACTGATTAAGCTGTTTCTTTTATTCTAGAGTGTAACGGTGTATCCAAGTTTCATCAACAGTATTTAGTCGGCTCGAAAACTCTGTTTTATTGTACCTAAACTACGCCAACAGAGCGTTGGAAATGTTCATTCGAACACGTTTCTGGTCCAAAGTGAGAAAACGCGGAAACGTTTTTTGGACATATGTATTCATAGCCTCTTCTATAACTCTAATTTTAATTCAACGATTGTCTAGCACCATTTGGTGAACTTGAGCGATGTTATCCGTCAGTGGATGCAATTTTTGGACGTCCCGAACGTTCATCGCCATCCGCGCTGGTACGGCCACGTTTAAATTTAGCTGCACAAAATTTCACGGTGATAAATGACGATGCAGCTCATCTTTGATTTGCGTAGGCGTATTGCCTTTCAAAAATAAATATTTAAAAACAGGTCGATACTCAAAATTGTTTCCATTTTCACAAAAGTACTCACATCGACTCTCTACGCGACCAAAATGGCTGATATTTTGTTGAGTATCGGTTTCGATAATACAAAATACTATTGTACAAGCAAAAAATGAAACCTGAATTTGAAGAATTAAATCAAAATTATTATTTTGAAGAGATCGGATGGATTAATTGAGCAAACTAGTAAGTGAGGGCCACCAACATCTGTTTGTTTGTTTTTTACTAAGCTTCACTTAAAATAGGAATTTCGATTTTTTTAGCATTTAATGTAATCGCATTCGCCAGAGCTGCTTGTGGCACATCATCTATTTATGTGTACCCCCGAAATTAAACCAACCACTGGACAGAGACTAATTTATCAGAATTATTTTAATGGTGGTTGCCTATTTAAACTTAAGACTGCGAAAATGTACATATATAATGTACATGGTTAACGACGTCTATATGGTCTAAAATTTTAGACCTATATGGTCTAAAATTTGTTGTTCTCGTGAACTCATAAAAAGTTTTTTAATGAACATATTGAACCTCTTTTTGATAATTTTCAATTAACGCACTCCTTTGGTCTCAATAATACTTAACACTAAAACTTGAGTAAAT
Source organism: Nephrotoma guestfalica (assembly GCA_963691935.1). Classification (NCBI taxonomy): domain Eukaryota; kingdom Metazoa; phylum Arthropoda; class Insecta; order Diptera; family Tipulidae; genus Nephrotoma; species Nephrotoma guestfalica. The sequence continues at coordinate 207,896,071 of OY829913.1, read as the reverse complement.
AACGTCCGCTCCAATTCAGAGTTAATACGAGTCATGGACAAACGGACAACGTGGAAAAAGACCGGCCGAATAGTTTATTCGAAATTTATAGTTATTTTCTTTCAATTGTATATCACTTTAATTCAAGGTTTTCATAAAAACTACTTAATGAAACTATTATGAAACTCGTTGAGAATTTTGCCAATTATGTAGCTTGAATTTGAGTATCGTAATCGTAAACGTGCATTGTATGGTGGAAAATTGTATTTCCAGGTATCTCCCACGTCCGAAATAAATATTTTGGTATGATACGAACTACGTCTCAGGTAACCAGCCATGTAACATTAAAATTAAACAGCAATAACTTTTTTTATAATATTCCAATTTTCCATCTTCTGTTGAATTACCATATTTATCTACTTTTTTAACTTAACTATTTTGTTCTTCCCTTTTATATATCCCGTCGTTGCCCGTTGTTTTGTTGTTTCCTTTCGTTTTTCATTTATTAGTCTATATCAAAGTTGTTACATACAATAATAAGACATCCAATTTGTTGAAACAATAACTTCTTAAATTAAACATGAAGAAGACAAAAAATATGACGATGAGAAAAACGACAACATTTCAAAGTTAAATAATAAGAATTTTATTATTTAGAATAAAATTACATTACACAAAAAAATCAAAATACGAAAGAAAAACTTTTTCTTCGAAGAGAATTTTCTTTTACTTTTTTTCCTTTTTCACAAACCAAGCAGTATTTAAATTTATCTGGCTAATACAAATTATTTAAAGTTTTTTCATTCGAACTTTTCTTTCCTTTGTGTATATACTTGTTCGTATACATTTTCATTTTATTTCGGAAAATGGAAACCTAAAATCACAGCACACAAAAAATTGTTGTATAATATAATAGAGTAATAATAATAATAATGGCAAGAATCAAGTAAAATTAAACGGATATCATTTGAAGTATTTATTATAGGAAGAAAATATAAATAAAATAAAACAGTATTACTGTATTAATGGCTCAATTATGCATAGTACAATTTTCCGCTATAATGTTGTATTTAAAAGTTTATTGCAACAATTTTTTGCAACAAAGAAGAAAGTATTACTTTTAATAATATTTTTATGTTATTTTATGTTATTACGCGTAAAATGCAAATTTTGAATCTCATTGGTATCAGTTGGTATTAAAAACGTCAAATAATTTTGAGCTAGATATTAACTAAAGCACAGTGCAAAGTTTGTGAATCATTTATTTAGTGGAATTTAAAAATAGTTTTAGTAGATTTCTAGAAACTTCAAAATTATTATGGGCAAATTAAGAAAGAGGAGATTAAAATTTTTAAAATTGCACATAATTTTTTTAGTCAATTAAGAACAAACAAATTTCTAAACAACTCTAACTTTAATGCAACAAACTTTCACTATCAAGAGGCATATTCCGAACTGTTGATGACATCGTGATTAGTGAAAGTATCGCCAATTTGATTTAAAAATATTCACATAGTTGACAGGTACATCTCGTGGAGGATTTGGCCGCTTCATTTATGAGGCTACAGAACCAGGTAATTTTCGAATTAGTATGTGATTGGCCCGTTGAATCCTAGAGGGCCGATAAGTTCGACATCGCTTTCTACTTAATTAATTAATTTAGTCGTAAATTTGAGAAAAAATACTAAAAAAAATTTAACCAAATTGGGTAAATGGTTATGCAAAATGGTCGAATCGATTTTGGAGTGTGGGGTGGATTTCTGGAGGTCAACTATGCCAAATAAATGGCCGATAGCATGGAATTCGCAATAATATCCGATAATATGATGTTGCCGGGCACATGAATACTTTAGTCGAATGGAATATTCAACTTCATACAGGATACATCGCTAGTAATCACGTTTGAGTATACAATGAATTGGTTGACGGGATCATACGAAATTGTATGTGTATATTTCCGACGAATAGTCGTCACATATTTATTAATGAACGACAAAAAAAAATTTCAATTAAATTTAAAACACATGCTTTAATTTATTTGTAATTTAACACACCAATTGACGTTTCTACAAAAATTGACGTTTATTTTCGTATTTGTATTAATCCAACAAAAAAAACTTACAAAAAAATGTTCATTTTTAATATTGATGTACATAACAAAATTGATTTTGAAAATTTTCAATTTTTTGTTGCTGTTTTTTTGGCAAATAGAACATTACATTAATATAGCTGTAATTACAACAAAAACCGTTTGACGACGAGGTTTAATTTTACTTTATTTTAAATAGTAAAGTGGTTTTCAAAAGGTTACGTGTGTAAGTTTGCGTGTGCCCTCTCTACAGAAAAAACGGTTTGTCTGATCGCGGTGAAACTTAATACATAAGTTTTTACTCAGATTAGAAGACCCCATTTTTTGACCAAAATCCCAATATTTATTTTTTTCCACCGGAAGTGATAGTTTTCATAGGAGCCTTTTCGAGTTTCGCAAATATTTTCAAAATTATATCTTCTATGGTAAGAACGACTATGAACTACAAAATTCTAAATTATATTTGCAACAATATCGATCCACTTCAGTTTTCGAAAATTTAAGCGGAAATAACGATTTTTGCCGAAAAAACTGTTTTCCAACAAAACTTCGACCGCTCTCTGTATTGCACAGACGGGTGTTGATTGATCGAAATGAAAATTAATAATTAAACATTTTTCATAAATGGAGTGGTCCCACTTCCATCGGAAGTGACGGCTTATCATAAAAGTATATCATTTATAAGAAAAAGGAATATGAACTAACAGATTCTAAATTAAATTTGTATCGTAACACTGTAATACATCATCTGGAGATTGCGGAGGTTATAGCATATTTGTTAGTGATAGACTAGTTCCGTCATTAATTTTCTTAGATAAATTTGATGAAAAATTTGAAAAATAATTCAAGCAAGGGTTATGATGGTATTCCTACAAAATTAATAAAGTTATGTTCGACATTGGTTTCTAATACGTTAGTAAACCTCATTAACAAGTCAATACTATCTTCAGAATTTCCGAATATCCTAAAACGATCTAAAGAGATTCCCGTTCCCGGAGGTGAAGCTTGGATCGATTAATTGTTTCTTTAGAAATCGATTTTATGAAATAGATATCTTATTTGACCTTAATGCTAGTTAAAAGTTAGTTTTATTGCATAATATAATTAAACTTTGTACTCGTTCATTATTGTTCTAAATTTGTCCTAATTATCAATTTCTCAAACAAGGGACTATTAGTCTAGAATTAAAGCATTGTAACATCTTAAAGATTGTTGAGAGCTAATAGTGCCTCTAAATGAAATAAAGGGTCTTTCAAAAGTCACGCCTATATGTCAGCAGTTATAAACACAACCTTTTTATGTCATCTTTGACATTTGTGAAGTAGGCAGATGTACAATTTTAACAATGCATACTTACACGCTAGAAGAACGCAAAACAGTTATTCAAACTTATTATGAAAATCATCGATCTTTATTGTAAAATTCGTGATTTTTTAGTGAGAACATTGCTGCTGTGGCCGAAAGAGTCGCGCGAAGGAACCGTCAACATCGATATCACGGCGATTTCAGGAATTAGGCATTCATCCATCGACAGTTTGGTGAATTTTACATAAGGATTTACATTTGCATCCTTGCAAAATTTAATTAACACAAAAATTAAAACAAACAGATCATTATCAACGCAGAACATAAACTGGCCACCTAGATCATGCGATTTAACGCCATTAGATTACTTTCTTTGGGGTTTCTTGAAAAGTAAATTTTATGTGAATAAACCAACAACAATTGCTCAGCTGAAAAACAACATTCGGGCGGAAATTGATGAACTTAATGCTGTAATGTGTGTGAATTCTTAAAAATTTTGATTTTCGTTTAGAAACCTGTAGACGTGCCGGTGGTGGGCATTTAAATGATGTCATTTTTCACATATAATTGTTAAAAGCCATATTTTTACAAAAAATAAAAAACACCAGAAAAATGTAATATTTCCATTCTTTATTTAAAAAAAAACGATTTGGCACGACTTTTGAAAGACTCTGTATTAACCCTTCAACTGTTTAATTTTGTTTCGAAAAACTTTTCTCCCTGCTTAATTATTTTTCAGCGAAGGCAATAATACAAGCTACGAGTATGTGAGTTAAAATAAATAAAGACTCGTTGAATAATAATACGAATATAATTTTTTTATCTTTATGACGAGTATACTCGACATTATGCGAAAAATTTTCGTTTCGTTGTGGCGAGTACACACGACATAAACAGTTAACGGATTAAACATTTCCACTTTCTGAAATTTGTTAACTAATTTAGATTTGCTAGGCCAATAGGCCAGACAGCTATCAGGTACACTTGAAACACTTGACTTTAATATTTGAAAATTGAGCAACTAAAATGGGTTTTGCAGTAATCCACAGACCATCTTACTTTAGGGTATTCTACTCTTTAGTCTTCTTTCTTCTAATATAAATAGGCAATTTATTTATTTCCTACT